>ONZH01027868.1:0-24712 GCA_900303285.1 Rhinella marina | reverse complement strand
ATATAAAGAGAAAGGTGTCGTTAAACAGGCTTAGGGCTCACGCACACGACTGTATGTATTTTGCGGTCCGTAAAGAAAAACAAAAAATATGGATGACGTCTGTGTTCATTCAGTATTTTGAGGAATGGAACAGCCGGCCCCTAATAGAACAGTCCTATCCTTGTCCGTAATGTGGACAATAATAGGACATGTTCTATTTTTTTGCGGGACGAAAACATGGGCATACGGAAACATTATGCACACAGAGTAACTTCAGGTTTTTTTTTTTGCGGATCCATTGAAATGAATAGTTCCGCTAACGGTCTGCAAAAAAAAACGGAACGGACATGGAAAGAAAGTACGGTCGTGTGAATGAGCCCTTAAAAACATGGCCGCTTGCTTAAAAAACAGGTTGTATCTGGTATTGCATCTTATCTCTATTAAAGTAAATGGCACAGATCTGCAATACCACATACAAACTGCAGACAGGTGTGGCACTATTTTTGTAAGAAAGCAGCCATGTACCACCCTTTAAGAGGGGTTGGACCATGTCACCCGCTGGTGGCATATCTCCAGGATATGCCATCTACTGTATCTCCAGAATGGGGGCCTCCAAAGTGAACACTTCGCAAATGTGTCCACCCTCCATTCACTTCTATGGGAGTGCTGAAAATAGCTGAGGCTACTTCCGAAACTCCCGAAGAGGTGAATCGAGAGGTGGCCGTACTTGCGCAGCGCGCTCTCCATTCATTTCTGTAGGAGTTCTGGATGTAGTTGAGCACCCTTAGGGCTCATTCAGACGGCCGTCTGAAAAAAGGGCCCCATAGAAGTGAATGTGACAGCATCTAATCCGCAAAAAAACGGATCCGTATTTTTACGGATTAGATGCTGCCACATTCACTTCTATGGGGCCCTTTTTTCCCTTCCACAGCTCCGCAAAAAACACAGAAACATGTCCTATACTTGTCAGTGAAAATCAGGACGTGCCCCCATTGAAGTCTATGGGTCCTGCAAAGATACGGAAAGCAATCCGTTTTTTTGCGGACATGCTAAACTGTCCGCAAAAAAAGGATCCGTATTTTTGCGGACAGCATACGGCCGTCTGAATGAGCCCTAAGGCCCCATTCACACGACCGTATGTTCATTTCCGTATCTTATCCGCATTTTTGCGGATAAGATGCGGAACCATATGGACCCATTCATTTTTCCATAGGAGAAAAAAAAATATTACAGAAGTTCTCCCGCAAAAAAAAAGGAAACGTCCTATACTTGGCCGCAAAACATATCCGTAGCCCCATTAAAGTCAATGGGTCAGCAAAATTATGGAACACTACGGAAGACTTTCCGTATGTCTTCCGTTCCGTTTTTATACGGACACGGAATACATACGGTCGTGTGAATGGGGCCTAACTCTGCTCTTTTCAGAACTCCCATAGAAGTGAATGGAGAGCACGCGGCGCATGTGTGGTGCGCACTCCTTTGCTTTGGGTGCCCCGTTCTACAGATAGATGCGGGTCCCAGATGCACCTGATATTGGTGGCATTATCCTGGCAATATGCCACCAATGTGTGAGATGGGCCAACCTCTTTAAGGGCTCATGCACACAAACGTATTTTCTCTCTGTGTCCATTCTGTTTATTTTTTGCGGACCGTATACAAAAAAAACCTACAAAAATATGGCTATGTTCATAGCAGAAGAAAATTCAGCAGCCCTGTATAACGCTCCTTCTCATATACGACTGATGTCAGCCGGCTCTGGGGTCTGCACGTCTTACCTCCCCCTCTCCTTGCAGTGCCTGGAGCTCTCTCTTATACGTCTTTTTCCCCAGGGTTTCGTAGATTTTTGTCATCACCGGGATCTTCTCGCTCCCGTCGCTCATGGCCGTGTGGTACTTTGGTTCCGGAAGGTCACCCATAAATCGGAGAATAGTTATCCAAACAGCGAGCGCGGCCTGGGAAATGAGCTCACAAGTATTAATTTTTCTCAAAAACAGTCAAAAATACATAAAAAGTGAAAAAAAAATGTGATTAAACGGCGTAATTTGGTATCGGGGTGACAAGTACGACAGTCGTCAACAGTTTGGAATTTATTGCCTGAAATGTGATATCTGATAATTCTAGTTATTTTGAAATGAGAATCTTTTGGAAACAAAAACTTGGGGCACACCGGGGGGAATTTATCAAAGTCCTTTACTTTTTTAGCAAAATTTTGCACAAGTTCTTTTCTGCGCCATTTTACACATCTTCTGTCGCTTCTGAAAAGTAATCAATAAAGTGGACGTGCGTAAGTACAGTTTAACTCCAGATTTATCACTGCACATTTTTTTTTATGTCGCAAAAAAAAACAAACAGGTAAAGTCACTCCGGTATAGGGGGATGTTAAAAAAAAAAAAAAATAGATTGTAGCATTTCCAAGCAAAAGTGTACATTTAAGAGAAATACGCCAACGCAAAAAAACTGACTGAACCTCGTAATAAATGACCCCCAGTTAATAGGTATCTGCCAAAAAGTTGCACGACGTATGTTAATTATAATTTGTGAAATTTAACATTTCTTGAAAAAAGTGGCAAATAAAGGGGGTGTGGCCTAGCGAGAGGGACGTGGCCCAACTAATTTACTACAATTCACACCAAAAACTGGTGTAAATTATAGCTATAATCCAGGCCAGATCATAGCGCAGGGACTGATTTTCTAGCGCGGGGATAGCCAGAAGATGCCACACATCAATTAAGGGGCCTTTTTAATCAATTCGGCACATTTCACTCCAACGGACCTGGATTGAGGGGTTCATAAGGGGAATTTTTGAATTTGGTTTCTCCTAAGTCTGCGTTGGCGTAATATGTGCCAGATTTATCAAAAGTCGCATGTGTTTGGTGCAATAAGACTTTTAGACATGTTACTTCTGTTTTTGGTACCCCCCCCCCTATTGGAGTGAGACTACGCCTTTTTTGTGACTTAAAAAGTTGCAGATGATAAATCGGGATTGAAAAAATAATTAACATCTTACCGCGTCCACTTTTTAAAGATGGCGAAAATGATGTAAACGGGCGACAAGCTGCAAAATTAGAGACTTTTTTATGCCAAAATTCTCGCACAAATGGCATGAAAAATTACCTTCTAATATTGGCGGAGTTAATTGTAAGGCCCCGTTCAGACAGCCGTATTTTAGCAGACCCGCAAAAATACGGGGGCCGCCTGGCGTGTGTTCCGCAGCGCTCGGAACACACGCCTGGCGGCCCCATTGAAAATGCCTATACTTGTCCGTGCGTATGGACAAGTATAGGACATGTTCTATCTTTTGTTGCTGAGCCGCGGCACGGAGCCACGGCTCAGCAAGATAGCGTGCCGCCCATAGAGGTGAACGGGCCCAAATTTGCGGAATAGGTGCGGACCCGGCCCTAAATCTGAAACAGCTGCACAAATCTCTCTGCTAGTTTGCTACAATGTATCAGTCCAGCTCACAGAGCATTGTCTAGACTGGATACAATTCTATCAACTTCTCAGCTAAGAACAGGATTAGCTGTGGACAGGTTTACTGCCCCTGAGTGAAATCAATAGTCTTCTCATTCACTGACAGCTAACAGAGATCTTAAAAATGGTGAGAAATTGAAACAAAGTCTGTTACAAAGTTATAGAACTTTATTTATACTGAGACTAAGCTTTACTAACATAAAACTGGACACCCCCTTTAAGTTTGTTGGGCCAAGACGTATGTCTCACCACCAAGTCTAAGCACGTGGGGCTAATGACATGATTCTAAGTGTCACATTTTATTTCAGGGAGTGAATATTACCAGCTGGTCGCCTTCGTCTTCATGGTAGAGCAGGGGCTGCTTTAAGGGTCTCCGGATGTAGGTGTTAGTGGTGGTCCCTTGGAAGTAAGTGGCTGCAAACTTTGCAAACTTGTACTCGGAGAGATCTTCTTCTTCCTCCTCTGGGAGAGGCAGAGCCTGATCTAAATCCTCCTCCACCATTTCTCCCTGGGTTCGCTCCAGATCCTGGGACATGGGAACAAGAACAAATTCGATGTAAGGTTTGGTTTGATTGGTCCAGAAACCCCAATTATCCTGCATGGAGCAAATGACATACCACCAAAACATGTGACACTGCACTGTACCTCAAAACCTGTTGGCGCCTGCCCTTCCTGCCCGGGCAGTGATGACGTGGTACCAAGAAAGCCGAACATTTTGTCCACCATGTCAGAGTCATTGACCGGTTCATTTCTGGCTTTCTCCATCTTTTCCAGCAGTTCCTTCTTCCTACGAGCTTCCTCCTTCTCCCTCACCTCCCTCTCTGCATCTTCACGGGCCAGCTGGGCCAGGCGCTCCTAGTGACAGAAGGTTAGGGGCCCATCAGACCTCATGCATCAATATGGACGAGTGGATAGGACCTATGGGATATATGGGAATTTTGGCTACATATTTCCCATTGCCTATGTAGCTTCTTTTGATGGTGATGACCAGTTTTCCAGGTCACGAATCCCATAAAGCATTGTGTAATTTGTATCTGTGATGGAGCTAGAACTGCATACATGGAGGCAATATTCCCATTCTATGTAGTATAATGCTTTAAAGGGTCACTGAGTTTTGGTAAAACTTTCATACGTCATAGGATACTGTATTTCAAAAGTTTTGATCATGGGAAGAGCAGGCAATTGAGGGGAGACATTTGTTGTGGTAAGTCCCACTAAAGGACTTAAAACAGCAATAGTTCCTATGGAGATGTCTGCATAGGAACCAGTGGCATACGTAGAGAAGTAAGGGCCCCATAGCAAGGATCAGACCAGGCCCCCACACAGGACAGAAGGGTTTCTGCCTAAACCCTTTTCAGTGAACCTTGGGCCATTTATTCCACTGCCTCATTTACTAAAAGTTGTCCCTTTAGAGGGTAAAGTCCTGACCAAGTTTTCACCTCCAGTAGAATAGGGGATGATCCCAACTAAGACTGGGCCCCCTTCTTGCCCTGGGCCCATAGCAGTCGCATGGTCTGCACGCTATGGTAGTTATGCCCCTGATAGGAACCTACTGAATGTCCATAGGCTGTAATGGTAATTCATTGCAGTCTATGGGACAAGTGATCTAACAATCTCATGGTCAAGTCCCCTAAGGGGACTTTAAATATGTGTAAAAATGCAAAAAAAAAAAACCTTTAAAAATATAAAAAAGAAATATATAAAAATTTCCTCATAATAAAAATAAATACCGTATTTTCGCTTTATAAGACGCCCCCCCAAATTAGGGGGAAAATTGCTGTGCGTCTTATAAAGCAAATACTAGTGAGCGCTTCCATTATGGAAGCGCTCACTAGTATGTAGAAGGTGCCGGGACCCCCATCAGACCTCAGATCAGCCCACCCAGCCACATAAGAATAAAATATAAAAACCTTCCTTAACTCTCCTGCACCACGGCTCCGCTCTGGAACCGGCGCTCCTTTGTCTTCTGCAGGCCGGCTCTGCACTGTCCTAGACCGCGTACAGCTGACCCTGAGCGGAGCCGCAGCGCGCAGGAGAGGTAAGGGAGGTTTTTATTTTATCCTTATGTGGCTGGGTGGGCTGATCTGGTCTGATGGGGCACATTCTGCTGATCTGGGGTCTGATGGGGCACATTCTGCTGATCTGAGGTCTGATGGGGGCACACATTAAGCTGATCTGAGGTTCTGATGGGGGCACATTCTGCTGATCTGATGAGGGGCATTCTGCTGATCTGAGGTCTGATGGGGGCACATTCTGCTGATCTGAGGTCTGATGGGGGCACATCTGCTGATCTGAGGTCTGATGGGGGCACGATTCTGCTGATCTGAGGTCTGATGGGGGCACATTCTGCTGATCTGAGGTCTCATGGGGCACATTCTGCTGATCTGATCTGGGGGATTCTCTGATCTGAGTCTGATGGGGCACATTCTGCTGATCTCAGGTCTGATGGGGGTACATTCTGCTGATCTCAGGTCTGAATGGGGTCTGACATGGAGGGCTGATATGGGGGTCTTATGTGATGTCCTGATATTTATGGGGGGGGGGTCTGATATGAGGTGTGATGAAAAATATTTTTTTCTTATTTTCCTACTCTAAAATCTGGGGTGCGTCTTATCATCAGGTGCGTCTTATAAAGCGAAAAATACGGTAAATAAATAAATATTGAAGAACTATTCCAGCATGAGAGAATTGTATATGTAGGACCGCCATGGAGTATGATACCACCTGATACCTCCGTGCTCACTCTATAGAGACATGAATCCTAGTGACTCCTTACTTGGTGCTTCTTTTCTGCTTCCTGTTTGGCTTTTTTGGCGCTCATCTCCTTCTTCAGGCGTTCTTCTTCAGCAAGGCGCAGCTTTTCGGCTTCCAAACGCCGGTGATACTAAAACAGGAAAAAGAAGGATATTAAAGGCCATCCTGAGGGGGTCTCTTTTACCGGCCCCTCTGTAATGTGAGGAGACTGTTGGTATTCTCAGGTGTCTTCTCCACTGATGGACACAAAACCAGTGTGTCTGAATGAGTCCTAGGGGGCGTTCATGTGAGCACCCTGAGCACCAGATGACCCTCCATCCCACCCTACGTCAGCGCAGACCTTCTCAGATACCTCTCCTTTAAGGCGCTTGTAAAGTCTTCTGGCGATCATCCCCCTGGAATACGCCTGAATGGTATAAACTGCCCACAGTCGGTGTCGGAAAGCCCTTCGGACCAGGTACCCCCGGCACCGTGCTTGGAAATGGCTGATCCTCTGGCGCACAATATGGTACTGCTGGTGAAGTCTCCTGGAGCGGTAGAGCGCCTGAAGCCTCAGAAATCCGATTTTCATCTGGAAAAAAGAGATGAAACTATAAGAATGCGGTCTTAGAAATTAGTTTTTTCTTTCTTTTTAATGCCGTAACTTCCTGCTCATACAGGTGTCGTGACACATTGTAAAGAGCTGGACAGGTATTCAGCCATCAAGAATGGTTTCATTCCTTTACAGCAAGCAGAGATCCTGCTGTTGTGTGATAATGCTGCATAAAACTGAACATCCAGTTGCGGTCACAGTAAATAACGTGTAAATAATGCAATGCGTTCATACGTTCCCAGGATGGCGGCTGCTGCATCCTCTCCCCGGATCCAGTGGGACAGTCCCGGATTTCAGCGGCTGTCCCACGGTCCCGGTACGGGGAGGTATGTCCCGCTCTCCCTCCATAGGAAGCAGAGACAGCTGGCTGTGATGATGAAGCAGAGAGCTGACGCTGACATCTGCTCCCTGCTTCATCATTTCTCCCCCTGCTGGCTCTCCACACCTCTGGTTTGTGTGGGGGATGGGGCCAGCCGGGAGTGCTGCTAGGAACAAGGTGAGTATGTGGAGCATATTACCAGTGGGCACATAACAGGGCATATTACTGGGGGCACAGCTGGGCATATTATTGTCAGGAGTCACTTTACTGGGCATATTACTGTCAGGGGTCACTTTACTGGGCACAGTACTGTTAGGGGTAACTGCTGGGCATACTACTGTCAGGGGGGCACAGCTGGGCATACTACTGTCAGGGGGGCCACAGCTGGGCATATTACTGTCAGGGCACAGCTGCGGCATTATTACTGTCAGGGATGCACAGCTGGGCATATTACTGTCAGGGAAGCACAGCTGGGCATATTACTGTCAGGGGTCACTTTACTGGGCACAGTACTGGTTAGGGGTAACTGCTGGGCATACTACTGTCAGGGGGGCACAGCTGGGGCATACTACTGTCAGGGGGGCACAGCTGGGCATATTACTGTCAGGGGCACAGCTGGGCATATTACTGTCAGGGGCCACAGCTGGGCATATTACTGTCAGGGAAGCACAGGCTGGGCATAGTACTGTCAGTGGGCACAGCCGGGCATATTACTGTCGGGGGCACATTACTGTCGGGGGCACAGCTGGGCATATTACTGTCGGGGGCACAGCTGGGCATATTACTGTCAGAGAAAGCACAGCTGGGCATATTACTGTCAGTGGCACAGCCTGGCATATTACTGTCGGGGGCACAGCTGGCATATTACTGTCGAGAGGCACAGCTGGGCATATTACTGTCGGGGCCCTGGGCATTACTGCGGGGGCAACAGCTGGGCATATTACTGTCAGGGAAGCACAGCTGGGCATATTACTGTCGGGGGCACAGCTGGGCATATTAACTGTCAGGGAAGCACAGCTGGGCATATTACTGTCCAGGGGCACAGGGGGGATATTACTGTCGGTGGCACAGGCTGGGCATATTACTGTCGGGGGCACAGCTGGGCATATTACTGTCAGGGGCACAGCTGAGCATATTACTGTCGGGGGCACAGCTGGGCATATTACTGGTCAGGGGCACAGCTGGGCATATTACTGTCGGGGGCCACAGCTGGGCATATTACTGTCGGGGGCACAGCTGGGCATAGTACTGTCGGGGGCACAGCTGAGCATATTACTGTCGGGGGCACAGCTGGGCATATTACTGTCGGGGGGCACAGCTGGGCATATTACTGTCAGGGAAGCACAGCTGGGCATATTACTGTCAGGGAAGCACAGCTGGGCCATAGTACTGTCAGTGGGCACAGCCGGGCATATTACTGTCGGGGGCACATTACTGTCGGGGCACAGCTGGGCATATTACTGTCGGGGGCACAGCTGGGCATATTACTGTCAGAGAAGCACAGCTGGGCATATTACTGCAGAGAAGCACAGCTGCATATTTTCGGGCACAGCTGGCATATACTGTCGGGGGCACAGCTGGGCATATTACTGTCAGAGAACAGCTGGCATATTACTGTCGGGGCACAGCTGGGCATACTGTCGGGGCACAAGCTGCATATTACTTCAGGGAAGCACAGCTGGGCATATTACTGTACGTCGGGGCACAGCTGGGCATATTACTGTCGGGAAGCACAGCTGGCAATTACTGTCAGGGCACAGGGGGATATTACTGTCGGTCGGTGGCACAGCTGGCATATTACTGTCTGGGGGGGCACAGCTGGGCATATTACTGTCAGGGGCACAGCTGGGCATATTACTGGGCATATTACTGTCGGGGCACAGGGCAATATACTGTCGGGGCCACAGCTGGCATATTACTGTCGGGGGCACAGCTGGGCATATTACTGTGTCTGGCTACTGCTCAGGGGCACAGCTGGGCATATTACTGTCGGGGGCACTGGGCATATTACTGTCGGGGGCACAGCTGGGCATATTACTGTCGGGGGCACAGCTGGGCATATTACTGTCGGGGCACAGCTGGCATATTACTGTCGGGGGCACAGCTGGGCATTTACTGTCGGGGGCACAGCGGGGCATATTACTGTCGGGGCACAGCTGGGCATATTACTGTCGGGGGAACAGCTGGGCATATTACTGTCGGGGGCACAGCTGGGCATATTACTGTCGGGGGAACAGCTGGGCATATTACTGTCGGGGGCACAGCTGGCATATTACTGTCGGGGGCACAGCTGGGCATATTACTGTCGGGGCACAGCTGGGCATATTACTGTCGGGGCACAGCTGGGCATCTTACTTTCGGGGGCACAGCTGGGCATATTACTGTCGGGGGCACAGCTGGGCATATTACTGTCGGGGGAACAGCTGGGCATATTACTGTCGGGGGAACAGCTGGGCATATTACTGTCGGGGGCACAGCTGGGCATATTACTGTCAGGGAAGCACAGCTGGGCATATTACTGTCGGGGGCACAGCTGGGCATATTACTGTCAGGGGTCACATAACTGGGCATAACCCTTTATGTGGTGACATAAAGGGGGAATAGTTACTATCTGAGGGCATTCAGGGGACTGGGTGGGATTAGGTGTTATGTTAGTTATGTTTTGGGCGGAGTTAGAGGTGTGGCCTAGTGCGAAAAAATTTGCTTGCGCCAAACTTAGGGTTCCTCTTCCGTCTTTTCAAAAGTTAGGAGGTATGTCTGCTGCACAGGCATTTAAAGCACTCAGCACCGGCAAAGATACGGGATGTCCGTAGCTTTCCAATAATTTTCCAAACGGAACTGTTATTTGGCCCCATAGACATGTATTAGGAGCAAAATGGAATGTCTCTTAAAGGCTTCCGCTTTGCATTCCGTCCTAAAATTCCGTTATATTCCATAACACAAATACGAGCCCGCCATTACTTTGTTTTTCAAATTACGTCAGAGATCAGAGGGCGTACATACTTATCTGTCAGTACGGTAATTTCTAACAAGGTGACCTCAATTACTGAACTTGTCCATGAAAATACTTCTTTGAAGGGCATCTGTCAGCAGTTTTGTACCTATGACACTGGCTGACCTGTTACATGTGCACTTGGCAGCTGAAGACATCTGTGTAGGTCCCATGTTCATATGTGCTGAGAAAAATGATGTTTTATTATATGCAAATGAGTCTCTAGGAGCAACGGGGGCGTTACCATTACACCTAGAGGATCTGCGCTCTCTGCAACTGCTGTGTCTTCTGCACTTTGATTGACAGGACCAGGCAGTGTTAACATGATCACACTTGGTCCTGACTTCTCCTAAAGTCAAATCAAAGTGCGAAGGGCGCGGCAGATGCAGAGAGAGCAGGTGAGGGACTACGGCTCAGACACCCATCACCTTAGATCACATTCAGGCGAGACCAACTCAAAGCCTACATTTCATGGTGGACACCTAATCCACATGTTAGCCAGAAATTCAGGACAGAGACATCAGTAAGATATGATACCAGAGGTGTCATTATCTGTGACTTTGTCAGCCACCATACCTCATCATCTCAGGAGAGAAACTGCACTTTATACAACTACTGCTGGGTGTACTACAACTCCTATTCATTCATTCTTCTACTTCTGTCCTGATTCCTTATACCACCTTTCCACTACACCGATACACTGTGACACAGAATCTCATCAGGGCCACTACCACTCCCATCCTCTGCACCAGCTCCTCAGGGGCTCGCTGCAAGGGCAGAAGGACGATTAAAGGGGAAATTGAAAGAATCTGACTCAGTTATTGTCCACCTCTTCCTCCATCTTGTCAGCTTACCACAGAGTAGTTTCTTCTGCAGTTGTATCCTCTCCAGTATCTCTGGATCATAAGAACCGATTTTCTAACTTTTACGAAATTAGACCTGGAAATAAAAAATACATGGATTCAATCCAGAGTATTGCTATTCAAATGTGCCATGGTGAAATGTAGGGGGTCACACGTGGACAGCTCCGGGCCATGAGGTGTCTGAGGAAAACACACACTTGATCAAAAGGAGACATCTAGGTTCCATCATCAAAATACCCTTTTACCAGGCCACACCCCCTTATTAGACAAACCACGCCCCTGTTGTGCAGTGCTCCACCCCCTCTCACACTAAAAGTCTGTCTGCTACATGGGAAGACACATCCTTGATCCTTTTTGAAATGACCTTCATCCTTTTTGAAATGAAAGCTCTGGGAGACATGTAGCTGCACCACCAAATTTTTTTTGCATCAACAAATTCTTCTAGCAGGTCAAGGACCCTTATAACACAAACCACGCCCCCTTGTACAGAGCTCCACCCCATTTTATATGGCATTCTACCCATGTCACCCTGAACCACGATCCTCAGGCTGGATCTAATGAAGTAATATCCCAGCACCACATATAGTTAAAGTACATGGAGGACTGCTGTCCAGAAGAAACCCGCCCTCCATGGCGGGCCCCGGAGAAAGTCCTTCCTTTTTGCGAGAGTCGCCCAGTTGTTCAAGTAGAGTTGGCAAGTAGGAGATGACACCAGTGGGCCCTATTATATTTTGTATTAGGGCCCAACACCTCGGGAGCCACGCTCTGTCCACCTCACCTGTCCTTGAAGCCCCGCACCACCTTCTGGATGAGGATGACTTTGTCGGTGATGGCTTTGTCTCTTTCAATCTCCAGCAGCATATCATGGTGGTCCTGGAATACAGAACAATAGTGATGCTGAGGTTCCCCCACACCGAGCCATGTGTAAGTAATAACACTCCCCCCTATTGGAAAATAGAGTCCACACCACTGATTCTAATCCACTGCCATCATTATAAATGAGCACGCCCCCAACACCAGACTGGCCCACCTCAACAATCATGTCAAACTGCTGACTATACCCCCAACATTTTACCCTGTGATGTGGAAATACTAACTGTGCACCCCCTGGGATCACACACCGCTAACCCCAACTTTTGACCAATGACTCGCATCTCCCTATAACACTTGCCTATGACTGATATAAAAATACTAAGCTGCCCTCCCACCCAAATTTTCTGAAATACTAACACCCCCTTACACTGTTTGCTGATGACTATTATAAAAATACTGACAACCCCACCTATAGACTGCTTTTAGACTAGCGAATTGTACACTCTGGATTTGGAGCGTGAGTATGTGGCAGCTCCCGTCCTGACCTCCCAGCACTGCTGGGGTCACATAGCATTATATTGATTTATGATGCTATGTAACGCTTACAGTTCTGGAATGTACTGGATAATACTGACATCATGCTGTTAGTGTTATCTAATACATTCGAGAAGTGTGAGGGTTACATAGCATCATAAATCAATATAATACTATGCAACCCCACTAGTGCTTGGAGGTCAGGACGGGAGCTGCCACATACTCACACTCCCAGTCCGGAGCGTGGCTATAGTGTTTGTCAGTAACCAATTGTGAAATCCTGACACCCCACCCATGACCAATGCAAAAATACTGACACTGTCACCCATAGGCACTATGATCCATGACCAATGCAAAAATATTAACATCCCCACATATAGTAATCGTCTATGACCAATGTAAAAATACAGACAGCCTTCACCTACAGTGCATGCCTATGACCAATGCAAAATGATTGACACCCCCACCAACAGTGTTTGTCTATGACCAACGCAAAATTATTGACATCCCCATTAACAGTACTTGTCTATGACCAATGCAAAAATGTTGACACCCTCACCCCATAGTGGTCGTCTATGACCAATACAAGCAAATTGACCCCTTAGTACTTGTCTATGATTAATGCAAAAATACCAACACTTCCACCCACAATACTCATCTATGACCAATGCAAAAAATACTGACACCCCTGCTCATAGTGCTCACCTATGACTATACCACCACCCATAGTGCATGTCTATGGACAAAGCAAAAAAATAATGACAATCACAGTGCCTATATCTGACCAATGCAAAAATACTGCCATCACCATTTATAGTGCTTGTCTATGACCAGTGCAAAAATACTGACACCCCCAACCGCAGTGTTCATCTATGACTAACTGAAAAATACTGACACCCCTAATCAAAGTGTTCATCAATGACCAATGTAAAATACTGACATCCCGATTTATAGTGCTCATCTGTGACCAAAGCAAAAATATTGACACCCCCACCCACAGTGCTTGTTTATGACCAATACAAAATACTGACACCACCACCCATAGTGCTCGTCTATGGTCACTGCACAAATATTGATAGCCTTGACCACTTGTCTATGTCCAGTGGATAAATTGTAATGTCTCTCCTTCCCCACCCACCGATATTCTATGACTAAAGAAGACACATTGGCTCGCTCCACTACAGTGCCTGATTATATGCAGAAGTATTGGCACCCCACCATCACGTGAGCATTTCAGAAATACTGGCACCCCAATACTCCCTTCCCTTTGTGAATGAAAGAGATTCTTCCATAGACACGTGTGCAGAGCTCTTGGACAGAGCCGGCCCGCAGGTCCTGTTTTTCTACACATGTCAATGTTATGGACTGTCCACCCAGAGGTTCTCTCCATTTCCTGCCTGGGAAACCTCCATTTCCTGCAAGCGTTTCCTCCAGGACTGATGGCTGCAGGGCCCCGATAGAAAACATTAGAGAAGATCCTGATCTGAATAAACTCCACAATGGGTTCTGTGAGTCCAGAAGTTCTCTTCTGGAACTGTCAGATTGATGGAGAATTCATTACTATGTAGAACCCCCCAGAGTGCCCACCAAAGATGCCTCTAGAGTACCCGCCACAGATGCCTCCAGATTCTACCCACTGTCCAAGCCATCAATACCCTTATACAGTGTCCCAACCTTGGGTACTCTAGGGGGCATCTGTGGCAGGCTCTTTGCGGTTCTTCTAAGGTTGGCACACTGCATAGGGGCATTGATGGCTTAGACAGTGGGAAGAATCAGGAGGCATCTATGGCATGCTATTTGAGGTTTTGCTGACAGAAATGTCTTGTAGAATGCCTGCCACAGATTCCTCCCAGAGGGCCTTCCACAGATACAACCAATCAGAGCTAAGCTTTCATAGCAACCAATGAGAGCTGAGCTTTCATAGCAACCAATCAGAGCTCAGCTTTCATAGCAACCAATTAACCAATCAGAACTCAGCTTTCATAGCAACCAATCAGAGCTCAGCTTTCATAGCAACCAATCAGAGCGAATCTTTCATAGTAGCCAATCAGTGCTCAACTTTAATAGCCACCAATCTGAGCTCAGCTTTCACAGCAACCAATCAGAGCTAATCTTTCATAGTAACCAATCAGTGCTCAACTTTAATAGCCACCAATCAGAGTTCAGCTTTCATAGCAACTAATCAGAGCTCAGCTTTCATAGCAACCAATCAGAGCTCAGCTTCCATAGCAACCAATGTGCTCAGCTTTCATAGAAACCAATCAGAGCTCAGCTTTCATTTTACCACAGCAGTATAAGAAGTGAGGCCATCGTCTCCTTCCCTGACAGTCGGGTGGTTCTCCTTGCTTCTTTTCAGTAACCTATATACAGTGTACTGAGCTGGAAGCAGACAGTGCCATATGTAATGTAGTGGCCATGCGGGGTACTGCAGCTCAGCACTTGTCATGGATCCATGTAGAGAATCGTGTCAGACGTAGCTCCTCATATGAAGTCTGGTAACTTGGCACCAAGCCCATCACCTGCCACGTGATCTGCTCAGCTTCCTATGTGCTTGTCCAATGCTGGAGTTTAGGGGCCCAGACCCCTCATGGGCTGCCCCTCACCCACCACTTATAATCCCGTAACATGATGATGAATACCTTTAAGAAAATCTTGGTTTTGCCAATCTGCCAGTCGCCATCCTTGCCCAGCACACACTCTGCTATACGTTGACACGTCCCCCGCAGATCCCCCTAGGGAAAAAAAATGTTAGTTTTTTTTTTAATTTGTAGATTTTTGTTATTTTTGGATTTGGGCTGCATGTGAGGTTTATGGGTGAGGCTGGCGATGTTCCTGGCACACCATGTTTTTCCTGTATGACACATGGTGCGGGATAATGGGCGTATTTGTTTAGCAATGTGGGTGGATGATGGGAGTTGGTCGCTGTTGGTCACTGCTGATCTCCACATGCCAAGTGCAATCTGAGATGGATGATGAGACTCCTTCAATCTGCAGTCTTTACTTGTGGTTCCGAACCTCTTTACCATGGCGGAGACCCCTGATTTTTTCTCTCTCTCCTATTGGACCCTCGAATGATTCCATAATCCTCACCGTGGACTATGCTCTGCCCATTAACTACTATATCCACCCCCCATGTGATTGCTCTTGCCCCGGCTTTCTTCCGGAGCACCATTGACCAGAGAAAATCGTGGTTTGGCATACAATGTCAGTCAGCTCCTGCAAAAGCCATTCAAATTATATCATGCAATGGGGGTAAATATAAGACATTAAAGAGGACCTCTCCCCTCTCCTGACATGCCTGTTTTAATATCTTCATGCATTCCCCACATACTAACAATTCTGGAGCATCTATTCTTATGTCTGTATGTTGTGCCATTCCTTTATTATTTGCACTAGAAGTTATGAATGAATTGCTATTTGCCTTCAGTAAAGGAACAGAGGGGAGGTGACCAGTTGGGGGTGTGTCCCTGCACAGACTGACTCTAGCCAATCAGTGCTGTCATGTTCAGGGACACTGGTTACCTCCCCTCTGTTCCTTTACTGAAGGCAAATAGCAATTCATTCATAACTTCTAGTGCAAATAATAAAGGAATGGCACAACATGGAGCCATAAGAATAGATGTTCCAGAATTGTTAGTACATGGGGAATGCATGAAGATATTAAAACAGTAATGTCAGGAGAGGGGAGAGGTCCTCTTTAAAGTCCTGCCTCAGGTTCAATTTCTATTTTGTCATGACAAAAGTTTTCCAGAAGATAAGATACGTTCTTTTCCCCTATACCTGTGTTGCCTGTGTTGTCGAAAAACACCATGCTGCACACTGCAGGTTTTCTCACTCTAGAGATAATACCTGTTTGTAAGCAGGCTTCACTCCCGGCATTAACACACGATAACGGTCCACAAACTCCACAAACGTGTATCGAATGGGATACCCAGCTCTGCGGATGCGGATGGTCTCCATCATTCCCGAGTACCTCAGCTGACGGATGCACAGCTCTCTGTCAAACAGCTGCCGGAGGACAAGGAAATGGTTAACACAAGGAACAGAGGATTCTGGGAAAGCTGGGTTGAAAACAATATGGCTGCCATTACCGCTCCCGAAAGTGTTTTCACCCAGCTTTCTAGGCTCTTGAATATCAATATGTGCATTGTATCCTCCCTCCCACCCATCTCATTTCAGATCCTGATGCAGGGATCACCTTCTGGACACCGCACGCGAAGGGATCGCCTCCTGGGCACAGAACATGAAAGCGACCACCTCCTGGACACTGCGCACGAAGAACCGCCTCCTGGGCACAGAACATGAAGGGACCACCTCCTGGACACTGCACACGAAGGGACCGCCTCCTGGGCACAGCACATGAAGGGACCTCCTCCTGAACACTGCACATGAAGGGACCACCTCCTGGACACTGCACATGAAGGGACCACCTCCTGGACACTGCACATGAAGGGACCGCCTCCTGGGCACAGAACATCAAGGGACTGCCTCTTGGACACTGCACATGAAGCGACCACGTCCTGGACACTGTACATGTAGGAACCACCTCCATGACACTGCACATGAAAGGACCACCATCTAGACACTGCACATGAAGGACCACTTCCTGAACACTGCACATAAAGGGACTGCCCCTGGGCACAGAACATGAAGGGACAACCTCCTGGACACTGCACATGAAGGGACCGCCTCCTGGACACTGCACATGAAGGGACCACCTCCCGGACACTGCAAATGAAGGGACCACCTCCTGGGCACAGAACATGAAGGGACCGCCTCCTGGACACTGCACATGAAGGGACCGCCTCCTGGACACTGCACATGAAGGGACCGCCTCCCGGACACTGCAAATGAAGGGACACCTCCTGGGCACAGAACATGAAGGGACCAACCCCCTGGGCACAAAACATGAAGGGACCAACCTCCTTGGCACAGAATATGAAGGGACTGCCTCCTAGACACTGCACATGAAGGGACCGCCTCCTGGACACTGCATATGAATGAACCACCTCCTCGACACTGCACATGAAGGGACTGCCTCCTGGGCACAGAACATGAAGGGACCACCTCCTGGGCACATAACATGAAGGGACCACCTCCTGGGCACATAACATGAAGGGACCACCTCCTGGGCACATAACATGAAGGGACCACCTCCTGGGCACATAACATGAAGGGACCACCTCCCGGGCACAGAACATGAAGGGACCACTCCTGGTCATTGTCCCGTACCCCAAGTGTAGGTATAAGCTATAGTACTTGCTGTTGTCTTGTAGGTGCAGCATGTTCTAAGGGGAGACTCTGAATATAATCAAGCACAGATCTCCTCATCAGTCATTTAGTTATATTAGTACACAGCACATGCACTGTGGGTGTCACTGTTTTTGGAGCACTGTAGATGTCACTGTTATGGGGGCACTGTGAATGTCACTTTTAGGCTTCATTCACACGTCAGTATTTGTGAACATCCTGGAAAACGGTCAGTTTTTTGCGGTCAGTTGTTTCCGTGTTTTTCCAGGACATTCGTTCCGTTTTTCCGTAAAAACGGAAAGGATGTATCCATATGTCATCCATATGGAAGGATGAATAACATCTGTACCTTTTCTTTTTTTTCTCCCCTCCTGGAACGGAATCCGCAAATACGGATGACATACGGATGCCTTTCCGCGTGTCTTCCACATTTTTTGCGGATCCATAGACTTTCATTGTGCTACGGACTGCAATTCGGGAGAAAAATAGGACAGGAGGATTTCTTTATGCGGACAGTCGGAATGGACACACGGATGCGAACACCACACGGTGTACTGTCCGCATTTTTTCGGGACCAATTGAAATGAATGGATCCACATCCTATCCGCATAATTGTCCGCAATTGCTGAAACTGATGCGGACACATTATAGGGACGTGTGAATGAGGCCTTATGGGCCACTGTGGATGTCACTGTTATGGGGGCACTGTGGATATCACTGTTATGGGGCACTGTGGAGGTCACTGTTATGGGGGCACTGTGGATGTCACTGTTATGGGGGCACTGTGGAGGTCACTGTTATGGGGGGGCACTGTGGGAGGTTGTAGGGCCTGTGGAGGTCACTGTTATGGGGGGCACTGTGGATATCACTGTTATGGGGGCACTGTGGATATCACTGTTATGGGGCACTGTGGATGTTATTGTTATGGGGGCACTGTGGATATCACTGTTATGGGGGGCACTGTGGATGTCACTGTTATAAGGGCACTGTGGATATCACTGTTATGGGGGGCACTGTGGATATCACTGTTATGGGAGCACTGTGGATATTACTGTTATGGGGCACTGTGGATGTTATTGTTATGGGGGCACTGTGGATATCACTGTTATGGGGGCACTGTGGATGTTATTGTTATGGGGGCACTGTGGATATCACTGTTATGGGGCACTGTGGATGTCACTATTATCGGGGGCACTGTGGATGTCACTGTTATGGGCACTGTGGATGTTATTGTTATGGGGGCACTGTGGATGTCACTATTATCGGGGCACTGTGGATGTCACTATTATCGGGCACTGTGGATGTCACTGTTATGGGGGCACTGTGGATGTCACTGTTATGGGGGAACTGTGGATGTCACTGTTATGGGGAACTGTGGATGTCACTGTTATGGGGGCACTGTGGATGTCACTGTTATGGGGGCACTGTGGATGTCAATGTTATGGGGGCACTGTGGATGTCACTGTTCTTGGGGCACTGTGGGTGTCACTGTTTTTGGAGCACTGTAGATGTCACTGTTATGGGGGCACTGTGAATGTCACTTTTAGGCTTCATTCACACGTCCGTATTTGTGAACATCCTGGAAAACGGTCAGTTTTTTGCGGTCAGTTTTTTCCGTGTTTTTCCAGGACATCCGTTCCGTTTTTCCGTAAAAACTGAAAGGATGTATCCATATGTCATCCATATGGAAGGATGAATAACATCTGTACCTTTTCTTTTTTTTCGCCCCTCCTGGAACGGAATCCACAAATACAGATGACATACGGATGCCTTTCCGCATGTCTTCCGCATTTTTTGCGGATCCATTTTCATTGTGCTACGGACTGCAATTCGGGAGAAAAGTAGGACAGGAGGATTTCTTTATGCGGACAGTCGGAACGGACACACGGATGCAGACACCACACGGTGTACTGTCCGCATTTTTTCGGGACCAATTGAAATGAATGGATCCACATCCTATCCGCATAATTGTCCGCAATTGCGGAAACTGATGCGGACACATTATAGGGACGTGTGAATGAGGCCTTATGGGCCACTGTGGATGTCACTGTTATGGGGACACTGTGGATGTCACTGTTATGGGGGCACTGTGGATGTCACTGTTATGGGGGCACTGTGGAGGTCACTGTTATGGGGGCACTGTGGATGTCACTGTTATGGGGGCACTGTGGAGGTCACTGTTATGGGGGCACTGTGGATATCACTGTTATGGGGCACTGTGGATGTCACTGTTATGGTGGCACTGTGGATGTCACTGTTATGGGGGCACTGTGGATATCACTGTTATGGGGGCACTGTAGATGTCACTATTATGGGGGTACTATGGATGTCACTATTATGGGGGCACTGTGGATGTCACTATTATGGGGGTACTGTGGATGTCAGTGTTATGGGGGGAACTGTGGATGTCATTGTTATGGGGGCACTGTGGATGTCACTGTTATGGCGGCACTGTGGATGTCATTGTTATGGGGGCACTGTGGCTGTCACTGTTATGGGGGCACTGTGGATGTCACTGTTATGGGGGCACTGTGGATGTCATTGTTATGGGGGCACTGTGGATGTCACTGTTATGGGGGCACTGTGGATGTCATTGTTATGGGGGCACTGTGGCTGTCACTGTTATGGGGGGCATTGTGGATGTCACTGTTATGGGGGGCACTGTGGATGTCACTGTTATGGGGGGCACTGTGGATGTCACTGTTATGGGGGGCACTGTGGATGTCAGTGTTATGGGGGCACTGTGGATGTCACTGTTATGGGGGGCACTGTGGATGTCACTGTTATGGGGGGTACTGTGGATGTCACTGTTATGGGGGCACTGTGGATGACACTGTTATGGGGATCTGTGGATGTCACTGTTATGGGGGCACTGTGGATGTCACTGTTATGGGGGCACTGTGGATGTCAGTGTTATGGGGGCACTGTGGATGTCACTATTATGGGGGCACTGTGGATGACACTGTTATGGGGGCACTGTGGATGTCACTGTTATGGGGGCACTGTGGATGTCACTGTTATTGAAGCACTGTGGATGTCACTGTTATGGGGGCACTGTGGGATGTCATTGTTATGGGGGCACTGTGGATGTCACTGTTATGGGGCACTGTGGCTGTCACTGTTATGGGGGGCATTGTGGATGTCACTGTTATGGGGGGCACTGTGGATGTCACTGTTATGGGGGGCACTGTGGATGTCACTGTTATGGGGGGCACTGTGGATGTCAGTGTTATAGGGGCACTGTGGATGTCACTGTTATGGGGGGCATTGTGGATGTCACTGTTATGGGGGGCACTGTGGATGTCACTGTTATGGGGGTACTGTGGATGTCACTGTTATGGGGGCACTGTGGATGTCACTGTTATGGGGGTACTGTGGATGTCACTGTTATGGGGAGCACTGTGGATGACACTGTTATGGGGGGTACTGTGGATGTCACAGTTATGGGGGCACTGTGGATGTCACTGTTATGGGGAGCACTGTGGATGACACTGTTATGGGGGCACTGTGGATGTCACTGTTATGGGGGCATTGTGGATGTCACTGTTATGGGGGCACTGTGGCTGTCACTGTTATGGGGGTACTGTGGATGTCACTGTTATGGGGGCACTGTGGATGACACTGTTATGGGGGATCTGTGGATGACACTGTTATGGGGGCACTGTGGATGTCACTGTTATGGGGGCACTGTGGATGTCAGTGTTATGGGGGCACTGTGGATGTCACTATTATGGGGGCACTGTGGATGACACTGTTATGGGGGACTGTGGATGTCACTGTTATGGGGGCACTGTGGATGTCACTGTTATTGAAGCACTGTGGATGTCACTGTTATGGGGGCACTGTGGATGTCATTGTTATGGGGGCACTGTGGATGTCACTGTTATGGGGCACTGTGGCTGTCACTGTTATGGGGGGCATTGTTGGGATTGTCACTGTTATGGGGGGCACTGTGGATGTCACTGTTATGGGGGGCACTGTGGATGTCACTGTTATGGGGGGCACTGTGGATGTCAGTGTTATAGGGCACTGTGGATGTCACTGTTATGGGGGCATTGTGGATGTCATGTTATGGGGGCACTGTGGATTGTCACTGTTATGGGGGGTACTGTGGATGTCACTGTTATGGGGAGCACTGTGGATGACACTGTTATGGGGGGTACTGTGGATGTCACAGTTATGGGGGCACTGTGGATGTCACTGTTATGGGGGTACTGTGGATGTCACTGTTATGGGGAGCACTGTGGATGACACTGTTATGGGGGGTACTGTGGATGTTCACAGTTATGGGGGCACTGTGGATGTCACTGTTATGGGGGGTACTGTGGATGTCACTGTTATGGGGAGCACTGTGGATGACACTGTTATGGGGGGACTGGATGTCACATTATGGGCACTGTGGATGTCACAGTTATGGGAGCACTGTGGATGACACTGTTATGGGGGCACTGTGGATGTCACTGTTATGGGGGTACTGTGGATGTCACTGTTATGGGGGCACTGTGGATGCCTGTTATGGGGGGTACTGTGGATGTCACTGTTATGGGGGCACTGTGGATGTCACTGTTATGGGGGCACTGTGGATGTGACTGTTATGGGGCACTGTGGATGTCACTGTTATGGGGCACTGTGGATGTGACTGTTATGGGGGCACTGTGATGTCACTGTTATGGGGGCACTGTGGATGTCACTGTTATGGCGATACTGTGGATGTTGCCTTAAAATTTAGGATTAGTACTGAGTGGTGGAAGGGTTAAAGGCAATTGCGGCCACGTGCTATACCGAAACATACATAGACATGGGGGGGGGTAGCTGGCAGCACTGATGTCCATAAACATAACTTATGTCCTGAGGTCAAGGAGGTTGACCCCATATCCCCTTCCTCTTCCATACACCATTGGTCGTGGATAGAGGAGGTCCGGAAAGTGACGCCCCGCAGACCTCAGCACCCGTCAGTCATAACAGAAGGGTAATCTCCTATTTGTATGTTATTTGGGGCACAGGGTAAACTGCGGTACCTGGAGGACACTGACATGAACACACAAAGACATACAGACTCCATGAGCATGCTGTGATCTGTAGTCCGACAGCAACAGCGCCATCGTCCATGTTAACCCTTCCCATGCCAGGCTGACCGCACGGCTTATGGCCAATGTAGGTAATGCCACCAGCATATAAAACAAACATAAATTAGGTGCCCTCTCCAGTGCCCACCAGATACACTTACCATAGGCTTCTTGTATTCATTGGGCTTGATGCAGCGGACGAAGAAGGGCTGACACACGCTCAGGGTTCTCATGAGCAGCTCCAGCGAGCGCTTGAACTGACTGCTCAGGGTAGGCGAGCGTTTCCTGGTCTCTGCCCCCTACAAAAAATACATTGGAATTAGCAGCAAACAAATCTGTGCCAGGAAAGGAAGGGATGATAAGAAGCTCTTCCTCTCTGAGTGTCACCAGGAGGAAAACACCTCAGGAGGGGGCAGAGGTGCAAATCTACACCCCTGGAGTAACCCCTGAACTGCCAGGATGATAGGAAAAAACTGCCAGAGGGGCAGAAGTGCAAATCTACACCCCTGGAGTAACCCCTTTCCTGCCAGGAAGATAGGAAACACTGCCAGAGGGGGCAGAAGTGCAAATCTACACCCCTGGAGTAAACCCCTGAACTGCCAGGAAGATAGGAACACTGCCAGAGGGGGCAGAAGTGCAATCTACACCCCTGGAGTAACCCCTGTCCTGCCAGGAAGATAGGAAACACTGCCAGAGGGGGCAGAAGTGCAAATCTACACCCCTGGAGTAACCCCTGAACTGCCAGGATGATAGGAAACACTTGCCGGAGGGAGCAGAGGTGCAAATCTACACCCCTGGAGTAACCCCTGCCCTGGCAGGATGATAGGAAACACTGCCGGAGGGGGCAGAACTGCAAATCTACACCCCTGGAGTAACCCCTGAACTGCCAGGATAATAGAAAACACTGCCAGAGGGGGCAGAGGTGCAAATCTACACCCCTGGAGTAACCCCTGCCCTGCCAGGATGATAGGAAACACGGCCGGAGGGGGCAGAACTGCAAATCTACACCCCTGGAGTAACCCCTGCCCTGCCAGGATGATAGGAAACACTGCCAGAGGGGGCAGAAGTATAAATCTACACCCCTGGAGTAACCCCTGCCCTGCCAGGAAGATAGGAAACACTGCCGGAGGGGGCAGAGGTGCAAATCTACACCCCTGGAGTAACCCCTGAACTGCCAGGATAATAGGAAACACTGCCAGAGGGAGCAGAGGTGCAAATCTACACCCCTGGAGTAACCCCTGCCCTGCCAGGAAGATAGGAAACACTGCCGGAGGTGGCAGAAGTGCAAATCTACACCCCTGGAGTAACCCCTGCCCTGCCAGGAAGATAGGAAACACTGCCGGAGGGGGCAGAAGTGCAAATCTACACCCCTGGAGTAACCCCTGTCCTGCCAGGATGATAGGAAACACTGCCGGAGGGGGCAGAGGTGCAAATCTACACCCCTGGAGTAACCCCTGAACTGCCAGGATAATAGGAAACACTGCCAGAGGGGGCAGAGGTGCAAATCTACACCCCTGGAGTAACCCCTGCCCTGCCAGGAAGATAGGAAACACTGCCGGAGGGAGCAGAGGTGCAATCTACACCCCTTGGAGTAACCCTGAACTGCAGGATGATAGGAAACACTGCCAGAGGGGGCAGAAGTGCAAATCTACACCCCTGGAGTAACCCCCTGCCCTGCCAGGATGATAGGAAAAACTGCAGAGGGGGCAGAGGTGCAAATCTACACCCCTGGAGTAACCCCTGCCCTGCCAGGATGATAGGAAACACTGACGGAGGGGGCAGAGGTGCAAATCTACACCCCTGGAGTAACCCCTGCCCTGCCAGGATGATAGGAAACACTGACGGAGGGGGCAGAGGTGCAAATCTACACCCCTGGAGTAACCCCTGCCCTGCCAGGATGATAGGAAACACTGCCGGAGGGGGCAGAGGTGCAAATCTACACCCCTGGAGTAACCCCTGCCCTGCCAGGAAGATAGGAACACTGCCGGAGGGGGCGAGGCAAATCTACACCCTGAGTAACCCCTGCCTGCCAGGAAATAGGAAACACTGCCGGGGGCAGAAGTGCAAATCTACACCCCT
>ONZH01027867.1:0-98734 GCA_900303285.1 Rhinella marina | reverse complement strand
GCACCCCTTATACCTGCAGTGATGAGTGCACCCCCCAGTGATGAGCGCACCCCTTATTATACCTGCAGTGATGAGCGCACCCCCTTATACCTGCAGTGATGAGTGCACCCCCTTATACTGCAGTGATGAGTGCACCCCCCTTACCCCCTTTACCTGCAGTGAGTTACACCTGCAGTGATGAGCGCACCCCCCCTTGCATACCTGCAGTGATGAGTGTGATGAGTGCACCCCCACCTGCAGTGTGATTGCACCCCCTTACACCTGCAGTGATGAGTGATGCAGCACCCCCTTATACCTGCAGTGATGAGTGCACCCCCCCCTTGCACCCCCTTATCCTGCAGTGATGAGCGCACCCCCTTTACCTCCTGCAGTGATGAGTGCACCCACCTGCAGTGATTGCACCCCCACCTGCAATGAGTGCACCCCCTTATACCTGCAGTGATGAGTGCACCCCTGCACCCCCTTTACCTGCAGTGATGAGTGCACCCCCTTATACCTGCAGTGATGAGTGCACCCCCCCCCCTTATACCTGCAGTGATGAGTGCACCCCCTTACACCTGCAGTGATGAGTGCACCCCCTTATACCTGCAGTGAGTGATGAGTGCACCCCCCTGCAGTGATACCCCCTTACCTGCAGTGATGAGCGCACCCCCTTATACCTGCAGTGATGAGTGCACCCCCCTTATACCTGCAGTGATGAGTGCACCCCCTTACCCTTAACCTGCAGTGAGTGATGCACTGCAGTGATGCACCCCCTTATACCTCAGTGATGAGTGCACCCCCAGTGATGAGTGCACCCCCTCTGCAGTGATGAGTGCACCCCCTTACTCCTGCAGTGATGAGTGCACCCCCCCCTTATACCTGCAGTGATGAGTGCACACCCCCTTATACCTGCAGTGATGAGTGCACCCCCTTATACCTGCAGTGATACCCCTTACCTGCAGTGATGAGTGCACCCCCTTATACCTGCAGTGATGAGTGCACCCCCTTATACCTGCAGTGATGAGTGCACCCCTTATACCTGCAGTGATGAGTGCACCCCCTTATACCTGCATGATGAGTGCACCCCCTTATACCTGCAGTGATGATGCACCCCCCTTATCCTGCAGTGATGAGTGCACCCCCTTACACCTGCAGTGATGAGTGCACCCCCTTATACCTGCAGTGATGAGTGCACCCCCTTATACCTGCAGTGATGAGTGCACCCCCTTATACCTGCAGTGATGAGTGCACCCCTTACACCTGCAGTGATGAGTGCACCCCCTTATACCTGCAGTGAATGAGTGCACCCCCTTACACCTGCAGTGATGAGTGCACCCCTTATACCTGCAGTGATGAGTGCACCCCCTTACACCTGCAGTGATGAGTGCACCCCCTTACACTGCAGTGATGAGTGCACCCCTTACACCTGCAGTGATGAAGTGCACCCCCTTACACCTGCAGTGATGAGTGCACCCCCTTACACCTGCAGTGATGAGTGCACCCCCTTATACCTGCAGTGATGAGTGCACCCCCTTATACACCTGCAGTGATGAGTGCACCCCCTTATACCTGCATGAGCCTGCAGTGATGAGTGCACCCCCTTACACCTGCAGTGATGAGTGCTTACACCTGCAGTGATGAGTGCACCCCCCCCCAGTGATTACACCTGCAGTGATGAGTGCACCCCCCCCTGCTTACCCTTACCTGCAGTGATGAGTGCACCCCCTTATACCTGCAGTGATGAGTGCACCCCCTTACACCTGCAGTGATGAGTGCACCCCCTTACACCTGCAGTGCAGTGATGAGTGCACCCCCTTATACCTGCAGTGAGTGACTCCTGCAGTGATGAGTGCACCCCCCCCTGCAGTGATGAGTGCACCCCCTTATACCTGCAGTGATGAGTGCACCCCCTTATACCTGCAGTGATGAGTGCACCCCCTTATACCTGCAGTGATGAGTGCACCCCCTTATACCTGCAGTGATGAGTGCACCCCTTATACCTGCAGTGTGAGTGCATACCTGCAGTGATGAGTGCACCCCTACCTGCAGTGATGGTCACCCCTTACACCTGCAGTTATGAGTGCACCCCCTTTACACCTGCAGTGATGAGTGCACCCCCTTATACCTGCAGTGATGAGTGCACCCCTTATACCTGCAGTGATGAGTGCACCCCCTTATACCTGCAGTGATGAGTGCACCCCCTTACACCTGCAGTGATGAGTGCACCCCCTTATACCTGCAGTGATGAGTGCACCCCCTTACACCTGCAGTGATGAGTGCACCCCCTTACACCTGCAGTGATGAGTGCACCCCGTTATACCTGCAGTGATGAGTGCACCCCCTTACTCTTTGTCTTCCAGATATAAAGAAGATGCCGTTGGGGAAGTTGAGTAAAGCGCAGATAGCGAAGGGCTTCGATGCTTTAGAAGAACTTCAGGCCGCACTGGACAGGAAGGCGAACAAGAGGGAGCTCAGCGAGTTGTCCTCGCGCTTCTACACCATCATCCCCCACAACTTTGGACGCCTGACGCCCCCCGTCATCGACAGCCTGGAGGTCTTACAAGCCAAGAAGGACATGTTACTGGTACAAGCATCATCATCCTGTGCCCCATGCAGCCACAGCCCCTCCCCTTATGTGAAGTGGTTGTCACAGCTCCACCCACTTTTCATTGAGCAGAACCTCTAATAACTAGGTGACATAGTGGGGCCGCTCTGTATACTGTGGCCCCTGTGCTAACAGAGGGGGGTCCTCTGTTCTATTACCTTCCTGTAGTGGGTAAGGGGTGGCCCGATGACAGTGATGAGGGGGGGATATCGCCCTGATCTTTATGCCCCGCCCCCTTATCTCGGGGTGAGGTCCCGTATAACCTGAGGTGCTGAGCGTCTTCATATCTCTCTTCCTTCAGGTCCTTGCAGACATTGAGTTGGCGCAGACCCTCCAAGCAGACAAAGCTAAGCAGGAGGTGGAGCTGGCCGAGGCCCCCCACCCCCTGGACGTCGATTACCAGCTCCTCAAGTGTCAGCTCAGCCTCCTGGACCCCAAGTCTGAAGAACACAAGGTGAGACCCCAGCCATGATCACATCTCCTCCCTCTGACTGCAGTGTAAAGCATAGGGATCATCAGATGGAAATGGACAGAGCAGCTGAAGTCACTTATCATAGGTTTGTTCTAATGGAGCAGTGCTGCACTGTAAAGCAGGAGTTGGATTTCAGACTCCAAAAGACAATACAACCAATCTGAAGTCACCGATCATAGCTTTGTGACTCCTAAGGCTAGGGCTACACGGCGACAGTTGTCGCTCAAAAGTCGCGCGACAATTTTTATAATGGAAATCTATGGTGTCGCACTGCAACTTGCGACACGACAGTCGCAAAAAATCCATCCAAGTTGGATTTTTCTGAGACTGTCGCGTCGCAGTATGTCGCAGTGCGACATCATAGACTTCCATTATAAAAATTGTCGCGCGGCATCTCGTCGTGTAGTTGTGCACTGACACATGTCGCCGTGTAACCCTAGCCTTATAGAGAAGAGCTGCAGTGTAAAGCAGAAGCACAGACTTATTACCCAAATGTTTCATCTCAGGATCACCTTTACTGTCTGTTGCAGATCATCGACACCTATGTAAAGTGCACAGGACCCACCTACCGTCCGCTGAAAATCCGGAATGCCTGGCGTGTAGACCGAGAGGGCGAGGTCAGTCATAGAACACTGTGCTGTGGAGAATACGGCAATCTAATCCCCCCCTCCCCCGCTGTGACTGCGCTTCAGCCCTATAGGACACCAGGAGTGTGGGGTGTGACACGATTCACCCAGACACAGACTCCTATAGAAAACAGTGGAGCGCGGTGAATCGTGATAGTTCTCACTCCTTGGGGGATGGTAGATGTGTGTATGCTGCTATATGGCATTATCTCAGTCACCTAATCCTACAAAATGAACAGAAACCCAAAAATCAAAAAAATGTACTAATGGTGCAGAGCATAAATCAGCCACTAGGTGGCAGTATATCCATAGTAATAAGTCTGACTCGTACAAGAAATCTCCAGCATTAAATACTGATGTAGAAGTCATTCTGATTGAAAAAGCCAGGCAGATGAGCAGTGAAGCGGGTGGATGACCACTAGGTGGCGGCGGTGACACATTGTACAGATATTATGTAACCGTTCGGCTGTGACCTCTGACCTCTGTGTCTCCTGCCCCCCAGGAAGAACGACTCGGCGCCCATAAGGACATTGATAACCGCCGCTTGCTCTGGCATGGCACCAACGTGGCCGTGGTGGCTGCTATTTTGAAAAGTGGCCTGCGCATAATGCCGCACTCAGGGGGACGCGTGGGCAGAGGGATATATTTTGCTTCTGAGAACAGCAAATCTGCCGGATACGGTAAGTGCAACGAAAAACATCCCAGTCCTAAAAGAAAAGTCTAAAATATTACATCACCTCCCCACAGGACCCCCATCATTCACCAGTACGAGGGTCCCGAGACCCCCATCATTCACCAGTACGAGGGTCCCGAGACCCCCATCATTCACCAGTACGAGGGTCCCGAGACCCCCATCATTCACCAATACGAGGGTCCCGAGACCCCCATCATTCACCAGTACGAGGGTCCCGAGACCCCCATCATTCACCAATACGAGGGTCCCGAGACCCCCATCATTCACCAGTACGAGGGTCCCGAGACTCCCATCATTCACCAGTACGAGGGTCCCGAGACCCCCATCATTCACCAGTACGAGGGTCCCGAGACCCCCATCATTCACCAGTACGAGGGTCCCGAGACCCCCATCATTCTCCAGTACGAGGGTCCCGCGACCCCATCATTCTCCAGTACGAGGGTCCCGAGACCCCCATCATTCTCCAGTACGAGGGTCCCGCGACCCCCATCATTCTCCAGTACGAGGGTCCCGCGACCCCCATCATTCTCCAGTATGAGGGTCCGAGACCCCCATCATTCTCCAGTACGAGGGTCCCGCGACCCCCATCATTCTCCAGTACGAGGGTCCCGCGACCCCCATCATTCTCCAGTACGAGGGTCCGTGACCCCCATCATTCACCAGTACGAGGGTCCCGCGACCCCCCATCATTCACCAGTACGAGGGTCCCGCGACCCCCATCATTCACCAGTACGAGGGTCCCGCGACCCCCATCATTCACCAGTACGAGGGTCCCGCGACCCCCATCATTCACCAGTACGAGGGTCCCGCGACCCCCATCATTCACCAGTACGAGGGTCCCACGACCCCCATCATTCTCCAGTACGAGGATACCCTGAAATATAATACCGCACCCTATGTACAAAGGGGGTCATTTATGATCAGGAATACACTTATATTAGACATATTTTAGACTGCAGCGCAAAGGTTATTTGCACCGCAATGTGCAACTTCTACCCGCTCACGCCAGGTCTAAAATTGTGGGCGGGGAAGGGGAGGGGCCAGAACTAGAGGTGGATCAAAGTTATATAGAGACTGGCACTGGGCTTAATAAATGACCCCCAAAATATTTATACTGCCCCTATGTGCATAATGATATTACCCCAAGTACAGAGTATTGAAGTGTCCCCATGTACTATACTAATATACCGCCCCCTATATATAGAATATACCGCCCCTACATACCAGAGAACCTTTACTCCCCGCTATCTTGTGCACCTCCCCCCTGTACCGATGTTCTCTTCTCTCCGCAGTCCGCAGCACCTCCAGTGGTCTTGGAATCATGTTCTTGAATGAAGTGGCTTTAGGGAAGGAGCACCACATTACTCAGGACGACCCCTCTCTGAAAACCGCTCCGAAGGGCTACGACAGCGTAGTGGCGCGCGGACTGACCGAGCCAGGTGCGGCACTCACAGGACGCTTATTATCCACATAGTCTGCACACAGGCACTGTCTTACTCCAGAGCTGCTGTTATGAGTTTGAATCTTCAGAGCTGAAATCTCCAAGCATGTCCTACTTATTCAGCCTGCCCTGGTGAATTATATTCTGGGGGTTATTAACTTTACACCAGACTGTATACAGGGAAAAAATAACTCCATACAGACAGCGTTATAGTAACTCAGCTGAGCTTGTTTCCTCTACAACTAGAAGAATAGTGAGTGCAGCTCTGGAGTATAATACAGGATGTAACTCAGGCTCAGTACAGGATAAGTAATGTATGTACACAGTGACTGCACCAGCAGAATAGTGAGTGCAGCTCTGGAGTATAATACAGGATGTAACTCAGGCTCAGTACAGGATAAGTAATGTATGTACACAGTGACTGCACCAGCAGAATAGTGAGTGCAGCTCTGGAGTATAATACAGGATGTAACTCAGGATCAGTACAGGATAAGTAATGTATGTACACAGTGACTGCACCAGCAGAATAGTGAGTACAGCTCTGGAGTATAATACAGGATGTGACAGAGGATCAGTACAGGATAAGTAATGTATGTACACAGTGACTGCACCAGCAGAATAGTGAGTACAGCTCTGGAGTATAATACAGGATGTAACTCAGGATCAGTACAGGATAAGTAATGTATGTACACAGTGACTGCACCAGCAGAATAGTGAGTGCAGCTCTGGTGTATAGTACAGGATATAACTCAGGATCAGTACAGGATAAGTAATGTATGTACACAGTGACTGCACCAGCAGAATAGTGAGTGCAGCTCTGGGGTATAATACAGGATGTAACTCAGGATCAGTACAGGATAAGTAATGTATGTACACAGAGACTGCACCAGCAGAATAGTGAGTGCAGCTCTGGAGTATAATACATGATGTAACTCAGGATCAGTACAGGATAAGTAATGTATGTACACAGTGACTGCACCAGCAGAATAGTGAGTGCAGCTCTGGAGTATAATACAGGATGTAACTCAGGATCAGTACAGGATAAGTAATGTATGTACACAGTGACTGCACCAGCAGAATAGTGAGTGCAGCTCTGGAGTATAATACAGGAGGTAACTCAGGATCAGTACAGGATAAGTAATGTATGTACACAGTGACTGCACCAGCAGAATAGTGAGTGCAGCTCTGGAGTATAATACAGGATGTAACTCAGGATCAGTACAGGATACAGTATATAGGGGTGTACTCTCTTGTCCCCTGATCGTGCTCTGCAGATTATCACTCCCTCTGATATTATTGCGCCTCTGTCCACAGATCCCTCCCGGGACCGGGAGCTGACACTGGACGGCAGGAAGATTACTGTGCCTCAAGGAAAACCAATCAACGTGACAAAGTTTAAGGACTCCTACTTCTCTCAGAGCGAGTACCTAGTATACAAGGAGAGCCAAGCCCGGCTGCGCTACCTCCTGCTACTGCAGTTCTAGGCCCTGTGCCCCTCCCCCACCAGAGACTGAGGAGACCACCGTTCCTGCCCGTGGGAATAATGGAGGTGACAACTCTGCAACCAATCATCAGGCTGCAGAATGGACATCGGTGAGGCACGAGGCAAACTCTGCCTCCAAAGTAAAGTCTAATCCTGGAGCTTATAGACATGAAATATAAGAATATGTAGTTATTATATTTATATATTACATGAGATCACACACCTTATACTACAGGAACATCTATTACTGCTGACAACCTGCCTGTATATCCTGTCTGAGAGGTAGTCACAGCCCCGCCCCCTGCTGATGACATCACTGATATAATGACAGATAATAAACCGGACAACTCCATGGTATTTATCTCACATGGGACACGGATTGTGTAAATCTCTTTATTTGATTCAGCGCTTGTACTGATCGGTGACGCAGGATCGGATCGACGACCGGTCTGATCAGCGGCTTTATATAAAACATGAGGGGGTGATAGGGATGAGGAATAGTGGATTCTTCTTATTTCAAGCTGCCGAGGAACTCCAGGAGGCGGAGGTGCCAGGAATCGGGGTCGTCCAGGTAACAGGCGTGCCCCGCCCCCTTCATGCAGAACACTTGGCTGTTGGGCAGGTTCTTCAGGTTTCGCAGCGAGACTTCTCCTAACTGTTCATCACCGTCACCGTAAACTATGAGGGCGGGAAACTGTGGAGCAAAGGGGGCAACACGAGACGGTTATAGGGAGACCATGAGTACTGGATTATGGGATGTCGGGCGTGTCCTGCTGCAGTGCATTGTGGGAGATAGCGGCATTTTATCTCCCACAATGCAGTGCTGCAAAATGCTGTGAAGCCGCCCCGGGACAGAGCCGTCCACAGAGGGGACTCTGTACCGCCATGTCTCTGCAGTCCCCTCCAAAGCAGCAGAGAGAGAAGCTTTGGATGTGACTGGAGTATAAGTAAACTCTACAACATCTGAAACAGTTTCCATTTATCTCCATTCCCTTTAACTGCTTCATGAGTCTGACAACTCGCTGACTGCACACATCTGGTTGTCACGTCTGTATTTTGTGTGTTACCTGACCGCGGCTGTAATCCTGCCCTGAGAACTTGTCTGTACAGATGGGGGCGACCGGCACATACGCTGCCACGTTCTGCGGGTTGTTGAGGACGAAGGGAAGCGAGTACATGCCGCTGAGGGAGGGGCTGATAATGGCGGCCGGAACCATCTTCAGGGATTCCAGGACTTCCTGTATAAAGCCCGGAGGGGCTGGTTCTCCTATGGAGCTGGGGGCCTTCGCATCTGCAGAACATCCCAGTCCTACAGGAAGAAAACATGGATGGAAGATAAGAAGCGCCAGCACCCGAGAAGAGGCGCCAACACCCGAGAATTGGGGCCACTCCCAGAGAAGAGGGGCCAACACCCGAGGTTCAAGGTCATAAATAAACCACAAATGGAAGGTTCTCATTTATATCTTACTGCCCCGATTCATTTCTTAATATATTTTTATAGCGATCAGGGCTTTACTTAAAAGGGTATTCCAGTTAAATTCAGTTATCCCCCATACACAGAATAATCTGTATGTACTGAGCTTCCTCTAGTGGTGACTGTATAATCTGTATGTAGTGAGCTCCCTCTAGTGGTGACTGTATAATCTGTATGTAGTGAGCTCCCTCTAGTGGTGACTGTATAATCTGTATGTAGTGAGCTCCCTCTAGTGGTGACTGTATAATCTATATGTAGTGAGCTCCCTCTAGTGGTGACTGTATAATCTGTATGTACTGAGCTCCCTCTAGTGGTGACTGTATAATCTGTATGTAGTGAGCTCCCTCTAGTGGTGGCTGTATAATCTGTATGTAGTGAGCTCCCTCTAGTGGTGACTGTATAATCTGTATGTAGTGAGCTCCCTCTAGTGGTGACTGTATAATCTGTATGTAGTGAGCTCCCTCTAGTGGTGGCTGTATAATCTGTATGTAGTGAGCTCCCTCTAGTGGTGGCTGTATAATTTGTATGTAGTGAGCTCCCTCTAGCGGTGGCTGTATAATTTGTATGTAGTGAGCTCCCTCTAGCGGTGGCTGTATAATCTGTATGTAGTGAGCTCCTTCTAGTGGTGGTTGTATAATCTTCATACAGTGAACAGTTAAAGGGCTTGTCCAGGATTTGAATGGTTGCTTTCTTCCATATACAGCAGCACCTCGGTCCATGGGTTCTGTCTGGCATGGCAGCTGTAATATCTTGCACAACCTGTGGACAGGGGTGGTGCTGTTCAAGGTTTTCTAATCCTGGAGAACCTCTTTAAATAAATGATAGTGAAGACAGATTAGGAAATGATGGGGGAGGGGAGTCCTGCACTCACCGGGCAGATCAATAGCGACAGCGCGATGTCCTGCGGCCGCCAGCTTGTGGAGGGTCCCGAGGTTCAGCCAGGTCTGGGAGGAGAAGCGGATGCCGTGGAGCAGGAGGACGGGCGGCTTGGACGATGCCTGCGCTGGGACCGCCTCACGGTAGAATAATTTTTGGCCGGAAACATTGATGTGTCCGTCCTGAGTCTGCACCTCCGTCATGTCTGCAGCCGCTGTCACCTGGGAAATAAACATTCTCACCTGAGTGACAACCACTGACAGCCGCCATTACAGAGCCAGAGGTTGTCATTCATCTCTGCTGACAGCCTGAACAGAGGCTTATGTGTCAGTCTTTACTGTAGTTCTAGCATTTTGTTCATGCACCAGGAGGCTCAGGATGATCAGAGCTACAGTAATACATATATTCCTATGTAGTAACATTGTTACATCTGTGGGGGGGGGGAGGGGGGATGGGGCTGATGCTGCCTGCGGCGCCGCCCGAGGTTTTATCGTTAACTGTTTGATTAAATGCAAAATAAAAACCAACAAAAACGGGAGCAAAAGTCCAAGCCCAGGGCAGAGGTAACATGACGCCTCGCGCCTCCATCACCGCTGCCTGCACAAGTCATTAACCTGTTGTTTCTCAGCCTCAATAAAAAGGAACCGTCCCATAAACAGCGTCCAGGGACAGACGGCAGCGACTTATGTGATGTCACCACATGAGCGGTGAACCGAAAGATGTACAATACTGACTGCTAGAGTATATAGATGTGTGTGTCAGTATGTATGTGTGTGTGCGCTGTATGTATATCAGCTTATACCTCCGTCTGTACAGGTGTGTATGCAAGTGTCTGTATACCGTGTGTATGCATGTGTCTGTATACCGTGTGTATGCGTGTGTCTGTATACTGTGTGTATGCGTGTGTCTGTATACCGTGTGTATGCGTGTGTCTGTATACTGTGTGTATGCGTGTGTCTGTAGACTGTGTGTATGCAAGTGTCTGTATGCCGTGTGTATGCGTGTGTCTGTATACCGTGTGTATGCGTGTCTGCATACCGTGTGTATGCGTGTCTGCATACCGTGTGTATGCGTGTCTGCATACCGTGTGTATGCGTGTCTGCATACCGTGTGTATGCGTGTCTGCATACCGTGTGTATGCGTGTCTGTATACCGTGTGTATGTGTGTCTGTATACCGTGTGTATGCGTGTGTCTGTATGCCGTGTGTATGCGTGTGTCTGTATACCGTGTGTATGCGTGTCTGCATACCGTGTGTATGCGTGTCTGCATACCGTGTGTATGCGTGTCTGCATACCGTGTGTATGCGTGTCTGCATACCGTGTGTATGCGTGTCTGCATACCGTGTGTATGCGTGTCTGCATACCGTGTGTATGCGTGTCTGCATACCGTGTGTATGCGTGTCTGCATACCGTGTGTATGCGTGTCTGTATACCGTGTGTATGCGTGTGTCTGTATACCGTGTGTATGCGTGTGTCTGTATACCGTGTGTATGCGTGTCTGTATACCGTGTGTATGCGTGTCTGTATACCGTGTGTATGCGTGTCTGTATACCGTGTGTATGCGTGTCTGTATACCGTGTGTATGCGTGTGTCTGTATACCGTGTGTATGCGTGTGTCTGTATACCGTGTGTATGCGTGTGTCTGTATACCGTGTGTATGCGTGTGTCTGTATACCGTGTGTATGCGTGTGTCTGTATACCGTGTGTATGCGTGTGTCTGTATACCGTGTGTATGCGTGTGTCTGTATACCGTGTGTATGCGTGTGTCTGTATACCGTGTGTATGCGTGTGTCTGTATGTGGCTGTACAGTCATGGCCAAAAGTTTTGAGAATGACACAAATCTTCTATTCTCACATGATCTGCTGCCCTCTGGTTTTTATGTGTGTTTGTCAGATGTTTTTATCACATACAGAAATATAATTGCAATCATATTCTGAGTAACAAAAGCTTATATTGACAGTTAGAAGGAGTTAATGCAGCAAGTCAATATTTGCAGTGTTGACCCTTCTTCTTCAGGACCTCTGCAATTCTCCCTGGCATGCTCTCAATCACCTTCTGGACCAAATCCTGACTGATAGCAGTCCATTCTTGCACAATCAATGCTTGCATTTTGTCAGAATTTGTAGGTTTTTGTTTGTCCACCCGTCTCTTGATGATTGACCACAAGTTCTCAATAGGATTAAGATCTGGGGAGTTTCCAGGCCATGGACCCAAAATCTCTATGTTTTGTTCCCTGAGCCATTTAGTTCTCACCTTTGCTTTATGGCAAGGTGCTCCATCATGCTGGAAAAGGCATTGTTGATGGCCAAACTGCTCTTGGACGGTTGGGAGAAGTTGCTCTCGGAGGACATTCTGGTCCCATTCTTTATTCATGACAAGACTGTGAGAGAGCCGATTCCCTTGGCTGAGAAGCACCCCACACATGAATGGTTTCAGGATGCTTTACAGTTGGCATGAGACAAGACTGGTGGTAGCGCTCACCTCGTCTTCTCCGAATAAGCTGTTTTCCAGATGTCCCAAACAATCGAAAAGGGGATTCATCAGAGAAAATGACTTTCCCCCAGTCCTCAGCAGTCCACTCCCTGTACCTTTTGCAGAATATCAGTCTGTCCCTGATGTTTTTTCTGGAGAGAAGTGGCTTCTTTGCTGCCCTCCTTGAGACCAGGCCTTGCTCCAAGAGTCTCCGCCTCACAGTGCGTGCAGATGCACTCACACCTGCCTGCTGCCATTCCTGAGCAAGCTCTGCACTGCTGGTAGCCCGATCCCGCAGCTGAAACACTTTTAAGAGACGGTCCTGGCGCTTGCTGGTCTTTCTTGGGCGCCCTGGAGCCTTTTTGGCAACAATGGAACCTCTCTCCTTGAAGTTCTTGATGATGCGATAGATTGTTGACTGAGGTGCAATCTTTCTAGCTGCGATACTCTTCCCTGTTAGGCCATTTTTGTGCAGTGCAATGATGACTGCACGTGTTTCTTTAGAGATAACCATGGTTAACAGAAGAGAAACAATGATGCCAAGCACCAGCCTCCTTTTAAAGTGTCCAGTGGTGTCATTCTTACTTAATCATATTGCTTAAGCTACTTGAGCAACATGTCCATTCAGAACTGTCCTCTCACCTCTCCTCCTGCTCACTCTTTGACCAACTACAGTCAGGCTTCCGACCCCACCACTCGACTGAAACTGCCCTTGAAAGTCACCAACGATCTGCTAGCAGCCAAAACAAAAAACATTACTCTGTTCTCCTCCTCCTTGACCTGTCCTCTGCCTTTGACACCGTCGACCACTCCCTTCTACTACAAACTCTCTCGTCTCTTGGCATCACTGACCTGGCCCTCTCATGGATTGCATAATACCTCACAGACCGGACATTTAGCGTCTGCCACTCTCACGCCACCTCCTCCTCCCATTCCCTCTCTGTTGGTGTCCCACAAGGCTCAGTCCTAGGTCCCCTGCTCTTCTCTATCTATACCTTTGGCCTGGGACAGCTCATAGAGTCCCATGGCTTTCAGTATCACTTTTATGCTGATGACACACAAATCTACCTCTCTGGTCCAGACATCACCACCTTACTACCCAGAGTCCCACAATCTTCAATATCCTCTTTCTTTTCCTCACGCTTTCTAAAACTTAACATGGATAAAACAGAATTTATCATCTTTCCACCATCTTGCACAGCCCTCCCAACAGACCTATCTATCACCATCAACGACTGCACACTCTCCCCCGTTAAACAGGTCCACTGCCTTGGAGTGACCTTGGATTCTGCACTCTCCTTCAGACCACACATCCAAGCCCTTTCCACCACCTGCCGCCTCCAACTCAAAAATATCTCCCGTATCTGTGCGTTCCTCAACTATGAGTCTGTCCAAGGTACTAATACATGCCCTCATCATCTCCCGCCTAGACTACTGCAACATTCTCCTCTGTGGCCTTCCATCTAGCACCCTAGCCCCCCTCCAATCTATCCTCAACTCTGCTGCCCGACTAATCCACCTCTCACCCGGTTACTCCTCTGCCTCTCCCCTTTGCCAATCCCTTCACTGGCTCCCCATTCCCCAGAGAATTCAGTTTAAAATACTAACAAATACATACAAGGCCGTCCACAACCTGTCCCCTCCCTACATCTCAGAACTACTCTCCCGATACATCCCCACACGTAATCTCCGATCCTCACAAGACCTCCTTCTCTCCTCCACTCTTATCAACTCTTCACACAATCGCCTCCAGGATTTCTCCCGCGCAGCCCCAATACTCTGGAACTCTGTACCCCAACATATCAGACTCTCACCTACAGTGGAATCCTTCAAAAGAAATCTGAAAACCCACCTCTTCAGACAAGCCTACAACCTGTGACCCTGCTGCTGCTACACTGCCATGACCAGCTTTACCCTCACCTACTGTGTCCTCCCATACCGCATAGATTGTAAGCCTTCACGGGCAGGGCCCTCTCTCCTTCTGTACCAGTCTGTAACTTGTTTGTCCTAGAGCAATTGTCTAGACTATGTATGTAAACCCCTTTTAACATGTACAGCGCTGTGGAATGAATGGCGCTTTAAAAATAAATAATAAGAATAATAATCATGACAGATTGATCTCCAGCCCTGTCCTCATCTACACCCACACCTGTGTTAATGGAGCAATCACTGAAACCATGTTAGCTGGTCTTTTTAAGGCAGGGCTGCAATGATGTTGAAATGTGTTTTGGGGGATAAAGTTCATTTTCTAGGCAAATATTGACTTTGCAAGTAATTGCTGTTAAGCTGATCACTCTTTATAACATTCTGGAGTATATGCAAATTGTCATTATAAAAACTGAAGCAGTAGACTTTGTAAAAATGTATATTTGTATCATTCTCAAAACTTTTGGCCATGACTGTATACTGTATGTATGCGTGTGTCTGTATACTATATGTATGCGTGTGTCTGTATACTGTGTGTATGCGTGTGTCCTTATATTGTATGTATGCATGTGTCTGTATACTGTATGTATGCGTGTGTCTGTATACTGTGTGTATGCGTGTGTCTGTATACTGTGTGTATGCGTGTGTCTGTATACTGTGTGTATGCGTGTGTCTGTATACTATGTGTATGCGTGTGTCTGTATACTGTGTGTATGCGTGTGTCTGTATACTATGTGTATGCGTGTGTCTGTATACTGTATGTATGCGTGTGTCTGTATACTATGTGTATGCGTGTGTCTGTATACTGTGTGTATGCGTGTGTCTGTATACTGTATGTATGCGTGTGTCTGTATACTATGTGTATGCATGTGTCTGTATACTATATGTATGCGTGTGTCTGTATACTGTATGTATGCGTGTGTCTGTATACTATGTGTATGCGTGTGTCTGTATACTGTGTGTATGCATGTGTGGGTGACATGTAGGGCAGCAGAGAGTGCCCATCCCCTTGGGGCAGTGACACCGCAGCAGGATAAATGGGCGTCACTGGGTGAAGTGTCACCAGGAAAGCAGGGACGGTGCCAGGACCGCGGCGGAGCTGTGTACAGTGTGCAGCGAATACCGTGTATGAAAAATGCAAGATCCCCGAACTGGGAAAGCTGGGTGTCAACCACTATGGCCGCCATATACACCTTCATACAGGGCGTCAGATTCTTGGGTCAGGATCAAGACTTTTTTCTTGGACTCAGGATCAGATTTCAGGGCAGCGATATCACCTGATATCACGCCACAGACTACAACTCCCATCATAGCCTGGTGGAGTGTAGAATCAGATGCAGGAGCACCGCAGCAAGGGAAACTTGTAACCAGCTTCTGTGGAACTACAACTCCCAGAGAGCATGCTGAGAGTTCTACTTCCCGCTTATAATATATAGATAAAGTAACTCAGGGTTAGAGGTAGGTACAATGTGTGGAGAAGAGTGCAGAGGATGCATGTAGCAGAGCTGACCCTGTACTGACACCCACATGCCTAGCAGTAAGGAGAAGGATCAGCGGCTCCTACCTCGTATCCCGAAGGCAACACTTCCAGAATGTAAAGTGCGAACAGGAAGCAAAGAGCAAAGAAAGAGTTACAGCTGCTCAGCACTGCCACATGGTGGACACACAGGTAATGACACTGCACTGCCCTCTGGTGGACACACAGGTAATGACGCTGCACTGCCACATGGTGGACACACGGGTAATGACACTGCACTGCCCTCTGGTGAATACACAGGTAATTACACTGCACTGCCTTCTGGTGGACACACAGGTAATGACACTGCACTGCCCTCTGGAGGACACACAGGTAATTACACTGCACTGCCCTCTGGTGGACACACGGGTAATGACACTGCACTGCCCTCTGGTGAATACACAGGTAATTACACTGCACTGCCTTCTGGTGGACACACAGGTAATGACACTGCACTGCCCTCTGGTGGACACACAGGTAATGACACTGCACTGCCCTCTGGTGGACACACAGGTAATGACACTGCACTGCCCTCTGGTGGACACACAGGTAATGACACTGCACTGCCCTCTGGTGGACACACAGGTAATGACACTGCACTGCCACATGGAGGACACACGGGTAATGACACTGCACTGCCACATGGAGGACACACAGGTAATGACACTGCACTGCCCTCTGGTGAATACACAGGTAATTACACTGCACTGCCCTCTGGTGGACACACAGGTAATGACACTGCACTGCCACATGGAGGACACACGGGTAATGACACTGCACTGCCACATGATGGACACACAGGTAATGACACTGCACTGCCCTCTGGAGGACACACAGGTAATGACACTGCACTGCCCTCTGGAGGACACACAGGTAATGACACTGCACTGCCCTCTGGAGGACACACAGGTAATGACGCTGCACTGCCACATGGTGGACACACAGGTAATGACACTGCACTGCCCTCTGGTGGACACACAGGTAATGACACTGCACTGCCCTCTGGTGAATACACACATAATGACACTGCACTGCCCTCTGGTGGACACACAGGTAATGACACTGCACTGCCCTCTGGAGGACACACAGGTAATGACACTGCACTGCCACATGGTGGACACACAGGTAATGACACTGCACTGCCCTCTGGAGGACACACAGGTAATGACACTGCACTGCCCTCTGGTGGACACACAGGTAATGACACTGCACTGCCCTCTGGTGGACACACAGGTAATGACACTGCACTGCCCTCTGGTGGACACACAGGTAATGACACTGCACTGCCACATGGTGGACACACAGGTAATGAGGCTGCACTGCCCTCTGGTGAATACACACGTAATGACACTGCACTGCCCTCTGGTGGACACACAGGTAATGACACTGCACTGCCCTCTGGTGGACACACAGGTAATGACACTGCACTGCCCTCTGGTGAATACACATGTAATGACACTGCCCTGCCACATGGTGGACACATGAGTAATGACACTGCTCTGTCACATGGAGGACACACAGGTAATGACACTGCACTGCCACATGGTGGACACACAGGTAATGACACTGCACTGCCCTCTGGAGGACACACAGGTAATGACGCTGCACTGCCACATGGTGGACACACGGGTAATGACACTGCACTGCCCTCTGGTGAATACACAGGTAATTACACTGCACTGCCTTCTGGTGGACACACAGGTAATGACACTGCACTGCCCTCTGGTGGACACACAGGTAATGACACTGCACTGCCACATGGTGGACACACAGGTAATGACACTGCACTGCCACATGGTGGACACACAGGACAATGACACTGCACTGCCCTCTGGTGGACACACAGGTAATGACACTGCACTGCCCTCTGGTGAATACACATGTAATGACACTGCCCTGCCACATGGTGGACACACAGGTAATGACACTGCACTGCCCTCTGGTGGACACACAGGTAATGACACTGCCCTGCCCTCTGGTGGCCACACGGGTAATGACACTGCCCTCTGGTGGACTCATGAGTAATGACACTGCCCTGCCCTCTGGTGGACACACAGGTAATGACACTGCACTGCCCTCTGGTGAATACACATGTAATGACACTGCACTGCCACATGGAGGACACACAGGTAATGACACTGCCCTGCCCTCTGGTGGACACACGTACTCTTCTTGCCCCGTTCACACAGATAAAATCTGCAGCTGCCAATGGCTGCCTTCTGCGATTTAATCCACTGTTAAAAGCCAACAGCTTCCTATTGACTTCAATGTGAAAACCGTGCACATGACGAGTTTTTTTTACGCCACCAATTATAAATTTCTGTGAGAAACCGCGCGGTGCCTCTGAGCGGCTGATTGTAGTTGTGTCAATGGGGAAGCACTAAAACAGGGACCGATCAGTGCACCCTAAAGTCACCAATCGGATCTGTACAGTGGAGGACGAGCGAGGCTGGTGACGGGGGATCCACCTCTCACAGCAGCTTGTTTATGGTGACGTAAAAACCGCCACATACGTGCAAAATGCACAAATACTTCAAAGTGGTAACAACTCTGAAGCAGATGTGTAAGAATCCTCGTCGGTGGACACTGAGGCGCGGATCTCACCTCAGAAGATGATTGCTTTATACTGTGTGAACATCGCCTGAACACAGAAGCTCAGGGGCGTAGCTATAGGGGGTGCAGAGGTAGCAGTCGCTACCGGGCCCAGGAGCCTAAGGGGGCCCAAAGACTCTTGTGCCACATAAGAAGACACAAAATTACTGATGGAAGGGGGGCCCAAGCTGAACTCTTGCACCAGGGCCCATGAGCCTTTAGCTACGCTCCTGCAGAAGCTTACAATCTATATGAGACGGGAGATGCTGGAAACCCTCCCTATACACAATCCGTCCTCAGTCACATGACGAGGAACATGCTGGGGGTTGTCCTTCCTTCCACAGTGAGGCAGTGAGAGGAGGAGACACCGGGGGAGGGGGGAGAGACAGGAGGAGCGTTTGCCTGCAGTTGTTGGCAGCACAACAATCACTCCCATCCTCCCCTGTAGACGTACTTGTGATGGTTCCTCTGCGCCAGGATCATGGGTCTGGGCCGCCATAAACTCGTCGTCTTAGTCCTGATCTTGTCCGTCTCAGTCCTGCTCTATCTGCTTCTCCCCTCCATAAGGTCTGAACGAGATGAGGCCAAAGCGGAGGTCCCCCGCGCCGAACCCCCCGACAGCATGAACTTCACCGTGCGGACGGCGACTCTGAGCGGAGACTGGCCCACCTTCTACAGGGAGGCCGTGCCGAGGGGCAGCCTGGAGGGGGCTGCAGCCGAGAGGTAGGGGGGTCCTGACAGGCTGTGCACAATGTTTGGGGAGGGGGTGACGGTTCCGGATTCATCTGCGCTGTCAGGATGGCGGGATCCAGATTCATAATCGTTCTGCACCATTTCTATCTGCTGGGAAAATGTACCTGACAACCTGTGAGATCTGCACAATGTCTGCCTGCAGGTCACATATCATAGAGTTTATGTCAGAGCAGTTTCTACTGACACCTCATCAGTGGGAGGAGCCGTTGTCAGGACATGATGTGTAAGTCGGGTTGTCACTGATTTTTCAGGTTCCCAGTGCTGTTACTGCATGGACGCTCCTTCACTTCAAAAACCTGGGAAGACCTGGGGACGCTGCAGATCCTGTCTGAGCACGGATACCGGGCGGTGGCCATCGACTTACCAGGTATTAGCGCGGTGCTGCAGGATATAGGGATTCACGCTCCGCGTACTGCAGGATATAGGGATGCACGCTCCATGTCCTGCAGGATATAGGGATGCAGGCTCCATGTACAGCAGGATATAGGGATGCACGCTCCGCGTACTGCAGGATATAGGGATGCACGCTCCACGTACTGCAGGATATAGGGATGCACGGTCCGTGTACTGCAGGATATAGGGATGCACGGTCCGTGTACTGCAGGATATAGGGATGCACGCTTTGCGTACTGCAGGATATAGGGATGCACACTCCACGTACAGCAGGATATAGGGATGCACGCGCAGCGTCCTGCAGGATATAGGGATGCACGCTCCGAGTACTGCAGGATATAGGGATGCACGCTCCGAGTATTGCGGGATATGGGGATGCACGCGCCGCGTCCTGCAGGATATAGGAATGCACGCTCTGCGTACTGCAGGATATAGGGATGCACGCTCCATGTCCTGCAGGATATAGGGATGCACGCTCTGCGTACTGCAGGATATAGGGATGCACGCTCCGAGTACTGCAGGATATAGGGATGCACGCTCCGAGTACTGCAGGATATAGGGATGCACGCTCCACGTACTGCAGGATATAGGGATGCACGCTCCACGTACTGCAGGATATAGGGATGCACACTCAGTGTACTGCAGGATATATGGATGCATGCTCCACGTACTGCAGGATATAGGGATGCACGCTCCGTGTACTGCAGGATATAGGGATGCACGGTCCATGTCCTGCAGGATATAGGGATGAACGCTCCGTGTACTGCAGGATATAGGGATGCACGCTCCGTGTACTGCAGGATATAGGGATGCACGCTCCGCGTACTGCAGAATATAGGGATGGACGCTCCGCGTACTGCAGGATATAGGGATGCACGCTCCATGTCCTGCAGGATATAGGGATGCACGCTCCGTGTACTGCAGGATATAGGGATGCACGCTCCGTGTACTGCAGGATATAGGGATGCACGCTCCGAGTACTGCAGGATATAGGGATGCACGCTCCGCGTACTGCAGGATATAGGGATGCACGCTCCATGTACAGCAGGATATAGGGATGCACGCTCCATGTCCTGCAGGATATAGGGATGGACGCTCCGCGTACTGCAGGATATAGGGATGGACGCTCCGCGTACTGCAGGATATAGGGATGCACGCTCCATGTACAGCAGGATATAGGGATGCACGCTCCGAGTATTGCGGGATATGGGGATGCACGCGCCGCGTCCTGCAGGATATAGGAATGCACGCTTTGCGTACTGCAGGATATAGGGATGCACGCTCCATGTCCTGCAGGATATAGGGATGCGCGCTCCGTGTACTGCAGGATATAGGGATGCACGCTCCGCGTCCTGCAGGATATAGGGATGCACACTCCACGTACAGCAGGATATAGGGATGCACACTCCGAGTACTGCAGGATATGGGGATGCACGCTCTGCGTACAGCAGGATATAGGGATGCACACTCCACGTACAGCAGGATATAGGGATGCACACTCCGAGTACTGCAGGATATAGGGATGCACGCTCTGCGTACAGCAGGATATAGGGATGCACACTCTGCGTACAGCAGGATATAGGGATGCACGCTCTGCGTACTGCAGGATATAGGGATGCACGCTCCGTGTACTGCAGGATATAGGGATGCACGCTCCATGTCCTGCAGGATACAGGGATGCACGCTCCGTGTACAGCAGGATATAGGGATGCACGCTCTGCGTACTGCAGGATATAGGGATGCACGCTCCGCGTACTGCAGGATATAGGGATGCACGCTCCATGTCCTGCAGGATATAGGGATGCACGCTCCGAGTACTGCAGGATATAGGGATGCACGGTCCATGTCCTGCAGGATATAGGGATGCACGCTCCGCGTACTGCAGGATATAGGGATTCACGCTCCGAGTACTGCAGGATATAGGGATTCACGCTCCGAGTACTGCAGGATATAGGGATGCACGCTCTGTGTACTGCAGGATATAGGGATGCACACTCCGCGTACTGCAGGATATAGGGATGCACGCTCCGAGTACTGCAGGATATAGGGATGCATGCTCCGAGTATTGCGGGATATGGGGATGCACGCGCCGCGTCCTGCAGGATATAGGAATGCACGCTTTGCGTACTGCAGGATATAGGGATGCACGCTCCATGTCCTGCAGGATATAGGGATGCGCGCTCCGTGTACTGCAGGATATAGGGATGCACGCTCCGCGTCCTGCAGGATATAGGGATGCACACTCCACGTACAGCAGGATATAGGGATGCACACTCCGAGTACTGCAGGATATGGGGATGCACGCTCTGCGTACAGCAGGATATAGGGATGCACACTCCACGTACAGCAGGATATAGGGATGCACACTCCGAGTACTGCAGGATATAGGGATGCACGCTCTGCGTACAGCAGGATATAGGGATGCACACTCTGCGTACAGCAGGATATAGGGATGCACGCTCTGCGTACTGCAGGATATAGGGATGCACGCTCCGTGTACTGCAGGATATAGGGATGCACGCTCCATGTCCTGCAGGATACAGGGATGCACGCTCCGTGTACAGCAGGATATAGGGATGCACGCTCTGCGTACTGCAGGATATAGGGATGCACGCTCCGCGTACTGCAGGATATAGGGATGCACGCTCCATGTCCTGCAGGATATAGGGATGCACGCTCCGAGTACTGCAGGATATAGGGATGCACGGTCCATGTCCTGCAGGATATAGGGATGCACGCTCCGCGTACTGCAGGATATAGGGATTCACGCTCCGAGTACTGCAGGATATAGGGATTCACGCTCCGAGTACTGCAGGATATAGGGATGCACGCTCTGTGTACTGCAGGATATAGGGATGCACGCTCCATGTTCTGCAGGATATAGGGATGCACGCTCTGCGTACTGCAGGATATAGGGATGCACACTCCGCGTACTGCAGGATATAGGGATGCACGCTCCATGTACTGCAGGATATAGGGATGCATGCTCCATGTACTGCAGGATATAGGGATGCACGCTCCGAGTACTGCAGGATATAGGGATTCACGCTCCGAGTACTGCAGGATATAGGGATGCACGCTCCGCGTACTGCAGGATATAGGGATGCATGCTCCATGTACTGCAGGATATAGGGATGCACGCTCCATGTTCTGCAGGATATAGGGATGCATGCTCCATGTTCTGCAGGATATAGGGATGCACACTCCGCGTACTGCAGGATATAGGGATGCACGCTCCGAGTACTGCAGGATATAGGGATGCATGCTCCATGTACTGCAGGATATAGGGATGCACGCTCCATGTTCTGCAGGATATAGGGATGCACGCTCTGCGTACTGCAGGATATAGGGATGCACACTCCGCGTACTGCAGGATATAGGGATGCACGCTCCATGTACTGCAGGATATAGGGATGCATGCTCCATGTACTGCAGGATATAGGGATGCACGCTCTGCGTACTGCGTGATATGGGGATGCACGCTCCGCGTACTGCGGGATATAGGGATGCACGCTCCGTGTACAGCAGGATATAGGGATTCACGCTCCGCGTACTGCAGGATATAGGGATGCACGGTCCATGTCCTGCAGGATATAGGGATGCACGCTCCGCGTACTGCAGGATATAGGGATGCACGGTCCATGTCCTGCAGGATATAGGGATTCACGCTCCGAGTACTGCAGGATATAGGGATTCACGCTCCGAGTACTGCAGGATATAGGGATTCACGCTCCGAGTACTGCAGGATATAGGGATGCACGCTCTGTGTACTGCAGGATATAGGGATGGACGCTCCGCGTACTGCAGGATATAGGGATGCACGCTCCGAGTACTGCAGGATATAGGGATTCACGCTCCGAGTACTGCAGGATATAGGGATGCACGGTCCATGTCCTGCAGGATATAGGGATTCACGCTCCGAGTACTGCAGGATATAGGGATTCACGCTCCGAGTACTGCAGGATATAGGGATGCACGCTCCGAGTACTGCAGGATATAGGGATGCACGCTCCGAGTACTGCAGGATATAGGGATGCACACTCCGCGTACTGCAGGATATGGGGATGCATGCTCCATGTACTGCAGGATATGGGGATGCATGCTCCATGTACTGCAGGATATAGGGATGCACGCTCCGCGTACTGCAGGATATAGGGATGCACGCTCCGAGTACTGCAGGATATAGGGATTCACGCTCCGAGTACTGCAGGATATAGGGATGCACGCTCCGAGTACTGCAGGATATAGGGATGCACGCTCTGCGTACTGCAGGATATAGGGATGCACACTCCGCGTACTGCAGGATATGGGGATGCACGCTCCATGTACAGCAGGATATGGGGATGCATGCTCCATGTACTGCAGGATATAGGGATGCACGCTCCATGTACTGCAGGATATAGGGATGCATGCTCCATGTACTGCAGGATATAGGGATGCACGCTCTGCGTACTGCGTGATATGGGGATGCACGCTCCGCGTACTGCTGTATATAGGGATGCACGCTCCGTGTACAGCAGGATATAGGGATGCACGCTCTGCGTACTGCGTGATATGGGGATGCACGCTCCATGTACTGCAGGATATAGGGATGCATGCTCCATGTACTGCAGGATATAGGGATGCACGCTCTGCGTACTGCGTGATATGGGGATGCACGCTCCGCGTACTGCGGGATATAGGGATGCACGCTCCGAGTACTGCAGGATATGGGGATGCACTGTAGAAGGAAGTGTTGGCCCTGTAATGTATGTATATATATATATGACCCCACGTTGGGGTCTATGGCCCCATATGCCGGTTTGGGCCTCAGATGGCCCCACAGTCCCCTTTATGTGCCCCCATTCATGCCCCATCAGTCCCAATGTGCCTGATACATATAGATGCATGTATATATGCCCCAGATGTATATATATGCTTCTATATGTATAGAATATCCCCCAAATGTATATAGATACATGTGCATGATTCCCAGTCATGAACATGTATCTAAGATACATGTATACAGCAGGGTGCCCCCCCATAGCCCCCAGCAGAGGGACAATGGCCATCTGCTGGGATAGCTGGAGACATGGGACTGGACTAATTAGTCCAGTCCCAGGTACTTCAAAGGGACAGAAGATCGATATGATCTTCTGTCCCTTCTGTTAATTACCCTCAGCGCTGCTGGGGGCAATTAACAGGACAGGGAAACAATAGGTTTCCCTGTCTCTGTCCGGCGCGTACCTCCGGCGCTTGTAATTACAAGCGCCGGAGATACAAAGCGCTCCCCAGGCGGAGGATCAAAGAGATCCTCCGCCCGGGAAACAGCGCACGCCGGCGCTCGTGCACACGGCTGCCGGCGCGCTCGCTCGCCGGCAGCACGGGAGCGAGCGCGACCGGGTTTAAATAACCCAATCGCGCTGCGCTCTTCAGTTGAGCCGTGCATCCCCCACATGAGAGAATCTCCCCCTTGGAAAATGAGCAAGAGAAGCGGGAATCAACCCTTGGACGACGAGCAAGTTCCCTGGGATTGGCTGAGTACCCAGGTTCCCCTGAACCACCAATGCATAACCCCATTTAATCCCTGCCTTGCCAGTGCCCCTGTAACCCCTGCCTTACTTAACCCCTGCTGCCCTGCATTAACCCCTGTACTCTTACCCTGTGGACCTGGGCTAACCCTGCCAGTGTCCCTGTCCATTTAACCCCTGTAATATCCCTCATTAACCCTTTATATCCCAGGGACAGTATAGTATAGGTGAGGGTGGGTTGCTATCTGTATAGTGTGTGTATTATCTAGTTAGTATTGTGGGTGGAAATTACTAGTGGGAGTGTGTAGTGTAGTCAGTGCATAATATTGTATTGTATGCGGATATATATGTATTTATATACGTTAATATAAATATATATAGATATAGTCTGAATAATTAGACGGTAGACATTATTTTGTTTCATAAAACCTTTTTATTGTTTAAAATACAGTTTACGTGGTCTTTATAGTCGCCGCTATAGCTTAAGCGTGTAGGGAATAGAACTGTGTGGGAAATAAATAGGCGGAGCTAGCGTCAGCCGGTTACGCCTATTTATGTATATTAATTAATAATATTCAACAAAATATTATTAATTAAGCAACCCTATAACATGCACGCTCCGAGTACTGCGGGATATGGGGATGCACGCTCCGAGTATTGCAGGATATGGGGATGCACGCTCCAAGTACTGCAGGATATGGGGATGCACGCTCCGAGTACTGCAGGATATGGGGATGCACGCTCCGAGTACTGCAGGATATGGGGATGCACACTCCGAGTACTGCGGGATATGGGGATGTACGCTCCGAGTACTGCAGGATATAGGGATGCACGCTCCGCGTACTGCAGGATATAGGGATGCACGCTCCGCGTACTGCGGGATATGGGGATGCACGCTCCATGTACTGCAGGATATAGGGATGCACGCTCCGAGTATTGCAGGATATGGGGATGCACGCTCCGAGTACTGCAGGATATGGGGATGCACGCTCCGAGTACTGCAGGATATGGGGATGCACGCTCCGAGTACTGCAGGATATGGGGATGCACGCTCCGAGTACTGCAGGATATGGGGATGCACGCTCCGAGTACTGCAGGATATGGGGATGCACGCTCCGAGTACTGCAGGATATGGGGATGCACGCTCCGAGTACTGCAGAATATAGGGATGCACGCTCCGAGTACTGCAGGATATGGGGATGCACGCTCCGAGTACTGCAGGATATGGGGATGCACGCTCCGAGTACTGCAGAATATAGGGATGCACGCTCCGAGTACTGCAGGATATGGGGATGCACGCTCCGAGTACTGCAGAATATAGGGATGCACGCTCCGAGTACTGCGGGATATGGGGATGCACGCTCCGAGTACTGCGGGATATGGGGATGCACGCTCCGAGTACTGCGGGATATGGGGATGCACGCTCCGTGTACTGCAGGATATAGGGATGCACGCTCTGTGTACTGCAGGATATAGGGATGCACGCTCTGTGTACTGCAGGATATAGGGATGCACGCTCCGTGTACTGCAGGATATAGGGATGCACGCTCCGCGTACTGCGGGATATGGGGATGCACGCTCCACGTACTGCAGGATATAGGCATGCATGCTCCGCGTACTGGCGGGATATGGGGATGCACGCTCCGCGTACTGCAGGATATAGGGATGCACGCTCCACGTACTGCAGGATATAGGCATGCATGCTCCGAGTACTGCAGGATATGGGGATGCACGCTCCGAGTACTGCAGGATATGGGGATGCATGCTCCGCGTACTGCGGGATATGGGGATGCACGCTCCGAGTACTGCAGGATATGGGGATGCACGCTCCGAGTACTGCAGAATATAGGGATGCACGCTCCGAGTACTGCAGGATATAGGGATGCACGCTCCATGTACTGCAGGATATAGGGATGCACGCTCCACGTACTGCAGGATATAGGGATGCACGCTCCACGTACTGCAGGATATAGGGATGCACGCTCCGCGTACTGCAGGATATAGGGATGCACGCTCCGCGTCCTGCAGGATATAGGGATGCACGCTCCATGTACTGCAGGATATAGGGATGCACGCTCCACGTACTGCAGGATATAGGGATGCACGCTCCACGTACTGCAGGATATAGGGATGCACGCTCCGCGTACTGCGGGATATGGGGATGCACGCTCCTTGTCTTGAATATCTGCTCCCTGATTCCTAGGATATGGAGAGTCACTACAAGCTCAGCCGATGTCTTCAGAGAAGGGCCGCACTGAGTATCTCCTCCACATCATGGAGGCGCTGGGCACACGTCAGCCGGTCATCATCAGTCCGTCTATGAGCGGCCTCTTCTCCGTGCCTCTCCTCCTGCAGCACCCCGACCGCCTGAGGGGCTTCGTGCCGGTTGCTCCTGTGGGGACAAAGAGCTTCAAACCACAGCAGTACCAGCAGATCCAGGTGAGTGGGGCCCGGGGTCCAGTCAGCAGTGCAGGTGGAGTTCTCCTTTAAGTGTAGACATAATTATAACAGGGGGCGGAGCTGTGACGATCCCAGACATTGCCATGAGGCTGATGGTGGTTGTAGTTGATGAGGTCTAACTAGTCCCTCATTGGTTCTGTGTAATCACATGACATTACAGGAACTTCAATCCATATACTGACAACCTTCCCAAAATCGTACTTCACCATATTCTCCTTGCCGGCAGGTCCCCACCCTCATCGTATTCGGCACGGAAGACATGAACCTGGGCAGCCAATCACTGGAGAGTCTGCGGCACCTGCCAAACCACACGCTGAGCCCCCTTAAAGGAGCCGGGCACGCCTGTTACATGGACAGACCAGAGGAGTTCCACACGGCTCTGCTCATGTTCCTAAGCAAACTATAATCCCTATCAGACTAGATCCTGGAGGATCCACCCGATCAGACGCAGAAGGATCTCCTCAGGTGAAGGACTCTGCATCTGCTGCTCATAGACGCCTGTGACAAGGTGTGCAACCAGGACTATGACTAGTAAACCAGTGTATGAAAGGAGAGGTAACTGGGTGCAGGGGAGAATAATTAGGGTGGGGCTTCCTCCAGCAGTGTCCGAAATCTAATCATAGTGCTGGAGCAATGGAGACCCAAAACCCAACCAAAGAAAGTGAAAATGTCACTTCTCAAACTCTGCACTGATTAATTTGATAATGTATCATTAGAGACGTCAGGGCTTTACCCCTGATACAGAGCTCCAAATCTCCTGCACAGACAAACAATAACATAACAGCCACCACTAGAGGGAGCTCACTACATACAGATTATACAGCCACCACTAGGGGGAGCTCACTACATACAGATTATACAGCCACCACTAGAGGGAGCTCACTACATACAGATTATACAGCCAGCACTAGAGGGAGCTCACTACATACAGATTATACAGCCACCACTAGAGGGAGCTCACTACATACAGATTATACAGTCACCACTAGAGGGAGCTCACTACATACAGATTATACAACCACCACTAGAGGGAGCTCACTACATACAGATTATACAGCCACCACTAGAGGGAGCTCACTACATACAGATTATACAGCCACCACTAGAGGGAGCTCACTACATACAGATTATACAGTCACCACTAGAGGGAGCTCACTACATACAGATTATACAGCCAGCACTAGAGGGAGCTCACTACATACAGATTATACAGCCACCACTAGAGGGAGCTCACTACATACAGATTATACAGTCACCACTAGTGGGAGCTCACTACATACAGATTATACAGCCACCACTAGAGGGAGCTCACTACATACAGATTATACAGCCAGCACTAGAGGGAGCTCATTACATACAGATTATACAATCACCACTAGAGGGAGCTCACTACATACAGATTATACAATCACCACTAGAGGGAGCTCATTACATACAGATTATACAGCCACCACTAGAGGGAGCTCACTACATACAGATTATACAGCCACCACTAGAGGGAGCTCACTACATACAGATTATACAGCCAGCACTAGAGGGAGCTCACTACATACAGATTATACAGCCACCACTAGAGGAGCTCACTACATACAGATTATACAGCCACCACTAGAAGGAGATCACTACATACAGATTATACAGTCACCACTAGAGGGAGCTCACTACATACAGATTATACTGCCACTACTAGAGGGAGCTCACTACATACAGATTATACAGTCACCACTAGAGGGAGCTCACTACATACAGATTATACAACCACCACTAGAGGGAGCTCACTACATACAGATTATACAGTCACCACTAGAGGGAGCTCACTACATACAGATTATACAACCACCACTAGAGGGAGCTCACTACATACAGATTATACAGTCACCACTAGAGGGAGCTCACTACATACAGATTATACAGTCACCACTAGAGGGAGCTCACTACATACAGATTATACAGCCACCACTAGAGGGAGCTCACTACATACAGATTATACAGCCACCACAAGAGGGAGCCCACTACATACAGATTATGCAGTCACCACTAGAGGGAGCTCACTACATACAGATTATACAGCCACCACTAGAGGGAGCTCACTACATACAGATTATACAGCCACCACTAGAGGGAGCTCACTACATACAGATTATACAATCAGCACTAGGGGAGCTCACTACATACAGATTATACAGCCACCACTAGAGGGAGCTCACTACATACAGATTATACAGCCACCACTAGAGGGAGCTCACTACATACAGATTATACAGCCACCACTAGAGGGAGCTCACTACATACAGATTATACAATCACCTCTAGAGGGAGCTCACTACATACAGATTATACAGTCACCACTAGAGGGAGCTCACTACATACAGATTATACAGCCACCACTACAGGGAGCTCACTACATACAGATTATACAGCCACCACTACAGGGAGCTCACTACATACAGATTATACAGTCACCTCTAGAGGGAGCTCACTACATACAGATTATACAGTCACCTCTAGAGGGAGCTCACTACATACAGATTATACAGTCACCTCTAGAGGGAGCTCACTACATACAGATTATACAGCCACCACTAGATGGAGCTCACTACATACAGATTATACAGTCACCACTAGAGGGAGCTCACTACATACAGATTATACAGCCACCACTACAGGGAGCTCACTACATACAGATTATACAGCCACCACTAGATGGAGCTCACTACATACAGATTATACAGCCACCACTAGAGGGAGCTCACTACATACAGATATATACAGCCACCACTAGAGGGAGCTCACTACATACAGATTATACTGCCAACACTAAAATTATATAGTGAGCTCCCTTTAGTGGTGACTGTATAATTTGTATGTAGTGAGCTCCCTCTAGTGGTGGCTGTATAATCTGTATGTAGTGAGCTCCCTCTAGTGGTGGCTGTATAATCTGTATGTAGTGAGCTCCCTCTAGTGGTGGCTGTATACTCTGTATGTAGTGAGCTCCTTCTAGTGGTGGCTGCAGGTGGCAAAGTATTCTGTTCTGTAGCTGTCTTTTTGAAGGATATTGGGCTCTGTATCAGTAAAGCAGATTATATAATTTTCCATCTGCAGCCAATCACTTGTATCAGTCCCCTCTGCACACACTGTCATCTCTGGCTGCGGTGGTCGTGGTTGGAAGTCACCTGAAGTAATTTGGTGCAAAATGTGTATTTTTTGTGAGGACAGACAAGAGAGGTAATGGCGCCTCTGCTCTTCTCCTGGATATTTGCTCCACTTTTTGTATACGTTGATCGGTCACTATGGAGGTAGGGGGTGAGCGCCCTCCCACAGCGCCGAATCAGAGCGACGTCCTGAGCATGCAGAAGTGACTGTCTACCATCAGGACTGGTCAGAGGTGGCCGAGGTCATGGGGGAAACCTGCACTGATGTCCTGTATATAGCACCCACCTCCCCCACACACTGTCTGGATTTCATGTGTCTGATGTTAATAAAGTTTTTTTTTTTTTTTTTCAAGATGAGTTGTCATCCTCTGAATTTTATTTCCTGACAGGAAGCAGAGATATTGACTTGGTAATAGTGCGGCATCAGGGGTTAGGTTACCTTCTGCCATACTGTGAAGTGACAATGCTGAGGCACGACTCTGCACCCGACGACGCCCCCTATAATCACATTGTCCATGCAGGATCATTAATCAGGTCCTGTTGGTTATATCTGGACCGTCCCATGAGAAATGGACCCTAGGAGTGAATTATTGGCCCCAAAGTCACGCCAGTTTTGTGTCACCACCTCACACAGCTGAGGGTACGGAGCAATGTCTCCGCACACATCTCGATCATGTCCTGAAATCCATGCTGTTGCCTAGATTGATGGATTGTAGCAAAGCCCCAGCTGTATGAGGAGGACTTGGAAAAGGATTTCAAAGCTCTGTCCACCTTCACATCTATTAAAGGGGATCTCTGGTACCAGAAAAACATGGCTGCTTTCATCCAAAAACATCCCCTCTGTCCAGACATTGTGTGTGGTGTTACAGTCGGACACGTTCACTTCAGTGGAGTTGAGCTGATTAAGGATTTTCTACAGTTTTGTGTATCGCCATGGTAACAGACTACAAAGAACCCTGTGTAGTCAGAGTCTGCAGTCAGATCACCGTTCTTCTACCTTCTTATAGTTCAGTAATGAGAAATAGGTGACAAATAGAAGGGACGATGACGGCAGAGTCAGACGACACAGGGTTTGTTTGTAGTCTGTTACCATGGAGACACAGGCATGAATCAAACACAAACAGGAGATTTTTAATCAGATTGGACGCTCATCTTTGGGCTGATTTTTTATTTCCAGGGTAATAAGTCAGGGAGTAAATCATCGCCAGAGTCCGCAGTCACCGCCTGAACGGTTAGCTGGCAGAGTATAACGAGCTCCGGACTATGGACTTTGACTGCAGAGCCGTTATATCGGGTCACATGGGGGGGGGGTTATTATAACAGGGGAAGGAGCCAAGACAAACATAAAAGAGAAGAAGAAGAAAGTACAAAGCGTTCCCACAAGATTCGACATCTGCTGTGATGACGTCATCGCGCTTCTGCTTACAGGCCGCCTGACCTCCACCCTAATGCTGTGAGGGGCTCTGCTGACACCCAGAGCCCGCCACAGAGCTGCTGACACCCAGAGCCCGCCACAGACCTGCTGACACCCAGAGCCCCCCACAGACACCCAGAGCCCGCCACAGACCTGCTGACACCCAGAGCCCGCCACAGACCTGCTGACACCCAGAGCCCCCCACAGACACCCAGAGCCCCCCACAGAGCTGCTGACACCCAGAGCCACCCACAGAGCTGCTGACACCCAGAGCCCCCCACAGAGCTGCTGACACCCAGAGCCCGCCACAGAGCTGACACCCTGAGCCCGCCACAGAGCTGCTGACACCCAGAGCCCGCCACAGACCTGACACCCTGAGCCCGCCACAGAGCTGCTGACACCCAGAGCCCGCCACAGAGCTGCTGACACCCAGAGCCCGCCACAGAGCTGCTGACACCCAGAGCCCGCCACAGAGCTGCTGACACCCAGAGCCACCCACAGAGCTGCTGACACCCAGAGCCCCCCACAGAGCTGCTGACACCCAGAGCCCGCCACAGAGCTGACACCCTGAGCCCGCCACAGAGCTGCTGACACCCAGAGCCCGCCACAGACCTGACACCCTGAGCCCGCCACAGAGCTGCTGACACCCAGAGCCCCCCACAGAGCTGCTGACACCCAGAGCCCGCCACAGAGCTGCTGACACCCAGAGCCCGCCACAGACCTGCTGACACCCAGAGCCCCCCACAGACCTGCTGACACCCAGAGCCCGCCACAGACCTGCTGACACCCAGAGCCCGCCACAGACCTGCTGACACCCAGAGTCCCCCACAGACCTGCTGACACCCAGAGCCCCCCACAGACCTGCTGACATCAGCATTTATCCCTCACAAAACCTCCACAGCTGAAAGCAAAGTGCAAAAACCACGAGGCAGTGAATACACAGGAGGAAAACCAGTATAATGTGCGCCCTGTATAGACAACCAGTCTCAGATAAAACCTGCAGAGATGCATCAGGAGGGCAGGAGGACTTTTCAGTCCAGAAGAAGACCGTCCCGCATCACCCAGGGAACTGCCTTCTTGAAGTCGCTGCAGGGACCCTCACAATCAGTCATCTTGTGGCCTCTTGTATGTAGCTGTAGAGTGGCCCCAGAATGAGTGCAGTGTTGGACTGGGGCCCCCCAGTCCAACACTGCTGCCAGGTACAGAGCGGGGTGGGGGTGGCGTAGAAATTAGACTGTTTTTACGACAAAATCTGGTGCTAAATAAAGTGCTGTTACATAAATAGGATGTAAATCAGGCGCAAAAGTTAGAAAACTTCTGAATTTCACTTAATACTCAAAACAAGCACAAAATCAGTTGGTAAATAAGATGTTAACAGGTAAATGTGTCCCAGGAAGTGTGGCATTGGTAGAGCTGCAGCTGGTAACATTGTCACAGGAGGAAGTGAAACAGATACATTGTTGCAAAACAAAAAGTAGCAAATATTGGAGAGAACATTGTGAGCTCTGCAGCCAATTATAGCGGAACAGCCGGGTAATGCTGTGCACCGCCACATCCACACTGACTACAGATGCCGGCTGTCGGACAACAGTAAGTTGTGCATAAGGACTTTTGTGTGGAGGGACAGGACTTAAGTGAGGAGTAGTCCCTAACTCCAGTCCTCAGGGCCCACCTACCGGTCATGATTCAAGAATATCCCACAGAATGAGGACCTGAGGTAAGTCCTGATGTACTGTAAGAGCAGTGAGACTATGGACTCTTTACTGTAAGAGCAGTGAGACTATGGACTCTTTACTGTAAGAGCAGTGAGACTATGGACTCTTTACTGTAAGAGCAGTGAGACTATGTACTCTTTACTGTAAGAGCAGTGAGACTATGGACTCTTTACTGTAAGAGCAGTGAGACTATGGACTCTTTACTGTAAGAGCAGTGAGACTATGGATTCTTTACTGTAAGAGCAGTGAGACTATGGACTCTTTACTGTAAGAGCAGTGAGACTATGGGCTCTTTACTGTAAGAGCAGTGAGACTATGGGCTCTTTACTGTACGAGCAGTGAGACTATAGACTCTTTACTGTAAGAGCAGTGAGACTATGGAACTCTTTACTGTAAGAGCAGTGAGACTATGGACTCTTTACTGTAAGAGCAGTGAGACTATGGAACTCTTTACTGTAAGAGCAGTGAGACTATGGACTCTTTACTGTAAGAGCAGTGAGACTATAGACTCTTTATTGTAAGAGCAGTGAGACTATAGACTCTTTACTGTAAGAGCAGTGAGACTATCGACTCTTTACTGTAAGAGCAGTGAGACTATGGACTCTTTACTGTAAGAGCAGTGAGACTATGGGCTCTTTACTGTACGAGCAGTGAGACTATAGACTCTTTACTGTAAGAGCAGTGAGACTATGGAACTCTTTACTGTAAGAGCAGTGAGACTATGGACTGTTTACTGTAAGAGCAGTGAGACTATGGACTCTTTACTGTAAGAGCAGTGAGACTATGGACTCTTTACTGTAAGAGCAGTGAGACTATGGACTCTTTACTGTAAGAGCAGTGAGACTATGGACTCTTTACTGTAAGAGCAGTGGAAACTATGGACTCTTTACTGTAAGAGCAGTGAGACTATGGAACTCTTTACTGTAAGAGCAGTGAGACTATGGACTCTTTACTGTAAGAGAAGTGAGACTATAGACTCTTTATTGTAAGAGCAGTGAGACTATAGACTCTTTACTGTAAGAGCAGTGAGACTATGGACTCTTTACTGTAAGAGCAGTGAGACTATGGACTCTTTACTGTAAGAGCAGTGAGACTATGGACTCTTTACTGTAAGAGCAGTGAGACTATGGATTCTTTACTGTAAGAGCAGTGAGACTATGGATTCTTTATTGTAAAGAGTATTGATTGGCTGCTCGATTATATGATAATTGATTATCAGGAATGAGGTATGTATGAATGCTTATCCCCTATCACTGGCCAGAAAATCGGCAGCCTCATAGGGGCTTTAGTTATAGGTTGAGTCTCAGGGTTTGTCATGTAAATGTAACCTCCTCGGATGTTGGGAATAGTTTGTGGATTTCTTGGATGGACTTACATCGGGGGCGGTCATTGTTTGTTTCCAATGGATTTACTGTTTACAGGGTTCCATATGACAAGTGTCTGAACACTTGCCTTATCCATCAAGATCTCCTCCACGTGTCAGTCAAGGATACAAGTAAGGCTGGAGGCTGGAGGCCACTCTGGGTATTAGGTACATTCATCCTAAAAATCAACAATGACCACGAGGAGCAAATCAGTTACTGTTGTCAGGTCTTATTAAAGGAAATGTGCAGGAAGTTACAATATTATAAATACTAGCAATAAATTATAAATAAAAAATTTATAAAAATAGCATTAAAAATTCTGAAAAATTTTCAATTAAAATCTACTTGAAACAAAAAAAAGTTAAAGAATTACTGTAAAAACCCACATGGCACAATCAGGATCACTCACTGCTTGACTCTGGCTCTGCTCTGCACTGGAGCTGGACTGCTCATGGATAGATTGCTCAGGTCTGCCCCTAGGCTGCTATATATATTCTCCAGGACTCTCCGCTGCTCAGCACAAGCTGCAAGAAGAAGAGGAGATCAGCGGGAGCTGGTACAGGGAATACGAGGGCACAGCCAGGTACAGAGCGGGTGGGGGCAGGGCTGCATATTGTTATTATTGACAACCATTGCTGGGCTGTGCTGCTATGACAACACAGGGATTGGCTGCTGTCTCCTGTCAGAGGAGATAGTCTGCAGATCTGTACTGGGAGACGGGCAGGGACTGCAGGGCAGGGTGGTAGAGCTGTAGCTGGTAACAATGTCACAGGAGGAAGTGAAATGGATACATAGTTGCATAACAAAAAGTAGCAAATCTTGGAGAGAAACAGTAAAGTGAAGGGTTAACTCCTCTGCGGCACAACTACAAGTCCCAGCAAGCCTCAGGTTGCATATATTCTCTCCTGGCAATGAAGTGGTTAATGCAGGAATTTTAGGTTGGGGCAGGCAGGGGGCAGGGACTTGGCACCGGGTATATTCATAGTATTATTCCTCTGCAGATGGATTCAGCGGCTGAGAACCCGTCCACCACACGATTCCGGGAATATCTGAGGATCCAGAGCGTGCAGCCAGAGCCGGACTATGGTAACGGCACAATCCCCTGGGCTCCCGGGAGGGGGCGGGGATACAATGATGGGGCTCCATGTGCAGAACACTGCTCCGGCCCTTTAATTCAGTGACCCTGTATCCACCGCAGGTCACCCCGACGAGCAGCGCTCTGTCCACTGCTATATGGCACCTTATGCCGCAGCGATGCCGTCCATAGGGTAACATTGAGGGCAGTTCCCTGGGTCCGCAGGTATTGTCTTCCATGTTTGCTGTTACCTGTTGGTTTCGGCCACGTTGACGTCACATACCACATGTTGGTGGCTGATTGTGGACTCAGTGTCCCTCCCCCCGATCACCAGGTCTGTGTTCTCACCAGGGCTCCATCCCGAAGCTGCTAAGGCTGGGTTATCATCGCCATTTATTAGACCAGGGATGTCCAACCTGCGACCCTCCAAAACTGCAACTTCCATCATGCCCAGGCAGCCTACAGCTATCACAGCATGCTGGGAGTTGTAGTTCTGCAACAGCTGGAGAGCTGCAGGTTGGGCATCCCTGTATTAGATAAAATCCTTGGCAGTGGCGTAGCTATCGGGGGTTAAAATATTGCAGCTGTACCTGGGCCGTTAATTTAAAGGGGCTCTCCAGAACTCAGGAGAAGGGGATGAACTGCAGCACAAGGTACAGGGGGACTCGCGGGACTGACCCTTTCATTGTGCTGATCAGTGGAGTTTCCCGGGGGGTCAGACCCCCATCCTTATATCAATGACCGTGACATCACTATTATCAATGTGATCAGAGACCTCAGTATAGCCCAGTCTTAGAGAGCGATCCTGACCCTTCCCCTGTCCAGACACCTCTGTGTGAATGAGTCCCCATTGTTGTAACACGTTCTGGACCAGAAGGAAAGTTTAATGATGATACAAAGCAGCAGTAAGTTCACGGTGTCGGACATTTCCACAGCAGAACATTATGACTTATGAGCCCCGATCTGATCCTTTTCTCTATCGCATCCTCTTTGTGTGTTGCAGATGGGATTGTGCGCTTCCTCTCTAGGATGGCCGATGAAATTGGGTTGGAGAAAAAGACCCTGGAGGTAACACAGAGGGCAGTGGGGAGGAATGGCTTCTATATGAACAAAAAAAGGCACCGCAATGGGGTCCAGCGACGCGCCTGAAATGTCTTTTTATTCCCCATATCCCTTAATAATAGTCCTTGTGTCCATTCAGGTGACAGACGGCCTCCTTACTATAGATCAGTGATGGGGAACTGAGCGCCACTGGAACCCAAAACCCACTTATTTATCGCAAAGTGCAATTTACCCTGAATAATGAATGAGAGGGCACTGGGGGGGTCATTATACTCTGTAAAGGGCCCTCACACAATATAATGACCCCCCCAGTGGCCCCCTCACATACCTATCATTGCTGGAGCCCAGGGGGAGCTGCATACCTCCCAACTTTTAAAAAACACAAAGAGGGACAACATGTGTGGCAATTGTTTCATACCAGGCCACGCCTCTAACTCTGCCCAAAACATTATTATACTCACCTAGTCCCCTTAATGCCCCCACATAGTAATTCTTGCCCCTTTGTGATGGCACACAGATATGTGCCACCTTCAAAGAATATAAAAAAAACAAACAAACTGTAAGTACTCACCTGGTTCCTCCGATGCTCCGATGCCGGCGCTCCAATGTGGCACCAGGAATCTGCCAGACATGGCGCTGCTGTCCCAGCTGTGACAGTACATTGTGACGCTGAGGAGCGCCGGTTGAGGTCATGACGTCACTGCTGGACCTGGAGGAGAGGAACGTGGGGAGATGAGCTGCGGTTAGTGAATGAAAGGACCGCCGACTCCTCTGCGCTTCAGCAATGAGCACTTCCATCTGTATTGATGAAGCGCTCATAGCAGCCGGGTCGGAGCACATGCCCACTGAGAGGGCTCCGAGTGCCCCGTCTGGAACATGTGCCATAGGTTCACCACCACTGCTGTAGATTATGGGTCCATACAATTACATGGAAGGTGTTGCTTCTCCAGTCTACAACACAAGGGCTTTGATTCTGAGATTGTCTACATTTTTCTAGTTTGCTCCCGGTCGACCCATAGTCATCCTCACCTGGAGAGGGACGCAGCCACAGCTGAAATCCGTCATTCTCAACTCCCACACAGACGTGGTCCCAGTGTTTGAGGTGCGGAGGGACGGGACATGGGTGAGGGATAGGGGTGGTCCACAGGACGGGGGTCAGTAACGTTTTGTTCCTCTGCAGGAGTTCTGGACGTTTCCACCGTTTGCTGCCCATAAAGACAAAGATGGAAATATCTATGCGAGAGGAACGCAGGACATGAAATCTGTCACCATCCAGTAAGTTCATAGTTAGAAGAGATCTGATGTGACGTCTTCTAGGATCCCTCGTCTTCTTCCAGTTGTATTGACATATTACAGCTATCACCTATAGGTCGTCGCTAGAGATGAGCAAATCATCCAAAATTCGCTTCAGCGAATAATCGACAAATTTCTGACAGGATTCGTTCTTAATACAAATTTATTCAGATGAAATTTGTGTTAAAAAATAATCATTGTTCTGCGAATATTCCTACACAAATTCGAACATACAGTCAGCTTTGTTAAAAGTACGAAATACGTAAGCATTAGCGTACAAAGTGCGTACGAATCCTTAGCGTACTATTGACTCGCGATTGCGTCATACGCACAAGGCTAGGCTGCGGCGTACAGTCTTTAGAGGCAGTCCATATGAGCTAGAAAAGTTAGGTGCTAGCTATCCGGCTAAGTGCATAATTTACTAAAAAACACTGTATAATAAGTGCATAACAGGACACATTGCAGAACCTGAAATAGAATACACACAATGGGCTACAGTGCTTGAACGTTGCTGAACCAGTAAAAACATTATTGCTAAAATACTGCAAAGTATGCAAACATTTTAGTTCAATCAATTTCACATTAGCAAACATAATGGGCTCAGATATACGTTTGAGTCTCTCCTCGTGGCTCCTTGGCATGATAAAACACTGGAACACCATCCAAAATGCAATTGTAATCTGCGTGAGGTAATTTTATAATCCAAACAGGGAACATGTAATCCACATGGATAATATAAAATAGAAGCAAATAGAGAACCCTCTTTGCAAAGGGGGGCTCCCAAATAACCTGAGAAGGGGGGAAAAGGAAAATAGGCGCCCTTAGGCACAACTGGAAATTTTCTGCAGAATGGGGGGGGGGGGGAGAGTCCTGACAAGCCATGTCAATCTGGGTGAGAGTCAAAAAGGTGCAGTCCATGGTGTGGCTCCCAAAGGTCCTCCTGAAGTGTCCTTTTAATCACACAGCCAGTAGTAGAATGGTTCCTCAAATGAGGGACCTGAAGTCCTCCTTGTTCGAGCTGCTGCTGAAGGACCTCAGAGGACGCTCCTGCCTCCTGTAGGCCAAGCTCGCTGCTGTGGTAGAACTCCACTGCCCTCTTATTCCTGAAGTCGGACTTGACCAGGTCCGGGTGGTGGTCACGCTGGTGAGCGCTGCAGACACTTGCGCCTTTACTTTTCCGAATTCTCCTGCCGGGATAGCAGGGGTAAGGACTTCTGGCTGCAGCGGTGGAGGCAAGGTTGCACCCAGGGAAGAAGCCCCAGCTCCCCTGGCTGCTGTTGGCTTCATTTTCCAGGGTAGTTGGTACTGGTGGATCACTGTGGACTGGAACATAAACAAAGAAGTCGTCAGCTGACCCAGCTGAAAGGACTGTGATGGTGGTGGTGGCACTGGCAGGCCAGGGATCAGAGGCTCCGGCTTATCCCTGAAACGGAGGGTGCCATCTGATGACTCCTGAAGGCAGCGCACCTGTACTTCGCCTGGTGGTTCCTCCGGCCAAACTTCAAGTGGTGATGCAGGGACCAGGGGCTTAGGTAATACGGTAACTCCGGTAGCAAAGGGGCATTTCAGGGACGTCATGGGGGTGTATTCCACCTGATCCCCCACTTATAGGCTGTGACGGGGTTGGGGCAGGTACGGCCGTTTCACTGACCTGCAGCCCACAAAGTACTCCTTGCCATCCTCGTCATCCGCCAGGAAGCCAGAGCCTCGCTCCACAGAAAACCACAGGACGGTTCCCTTTCACCGCTCCAGTGTAGGGTCTCCCGGCCTTGGATGGTCCAGTACTTGGATGACCCAGTCCTCCACTGTATTATTCTAGTCCCATAGGGTCTGGGTGTGGGCCGTCACCGATGCTGGCACAATTGGGTTCTGCCGAATGTAAGGTGTTGTTCTCCTCCTGGGCGGTGAAGTAGACGCTCCAGCCTCCTCCGCCGCACCAGCCGGCAAGGCGAATATGGAGTCAGGAGCCAGTGAGACTCTCTTGCACAGTTGTGACGCTCTGATCTCTGGAGCGGGCGGTGGTTCGGGGTACTCTCTCCTCACTTGGGTCGCAGTTCTTTCGCCATGATGTTTGCTGTGGTCTGAAGCTGGATCTTGTTCACCGCTGGCTTGAACTGGAGAGGAGGGCGGAGTAATGAGGGAGGAGTCTTCACTCCCTATACGTGCAAATAGTTAGATCCCGGTGGGCCGGGCTAGTTTTTTCCCGCTTCTGAGGGGGCGTATCGTCATTTTCCCGCTTCGAGGGGGAGGGGCAAGAAGAATGCGTATGTTGCGTACGTAGAGTTAGCGTTCAACATTTATGAATAATACGAAGCGAATCTGAAAAATCTGGATTCACTTTGGAGTAGGAAAAATAGAGGATTCGATACGAATCTACGAAGCGGCGAATAGATTTGCTCATCTCTAGTCATCACCCTGTATCCTAGTTGTCGCCTATAGGTCGTCACCCGCTGTCCTAACTATCGCCTATAGGTCGTCACCCGCTATTCTAGACTCCAGAATGACGTCTTCCTGTATAATGTCCAGTTGTCCTACAGATTTGCCTTATAGTTAACGATTTTGTGGACCTCCTCTCTAGGGCAGACCCCTATAGTGTATGATTTGTGATTTATGAGTCTCTTGTGATGGTCTGCAGGTATTTAGAAGCTATCCGGCACCTGAAATCGGAGGGGCAGCATTTCCCACGCACCATTCACCTCACCATGGTCCCAGGTAGGATGTGACTTCAGCTCTGCTACATGTACTAATCCTGCAGAAAGCTCTTCACTCCGGTCACATCCACAGATGACTTCATTATTTGAATCTGTCAATGTCCTGGTGACTCATCCCAAATTCCTAAAATGTGGTATTACAAGACTGCACGGCACTATGGGACATGTAACTTTGAGTTCTGTGCAGGTTTTTGTACAGACACTGAACCAGTCCACGGGGTGGCAGGAGAGCTGAGGTCCGGCATTCTCCCAGCTAACAGTAAGGCTCAGTTCACACTGCAGTTATTTCCATCCACAACCCATAGTGAAGCCTCCACAGAGATCCGGTGTAATGTACAGACCGGCTCCTGTTCTGTGTGTCTGACCCGCAACTAGTTTTGGCTCAAAATCACATTAGAAAATAACTGACCGAACACTGAAGTGTGAACTGAGCCTAAACCGGCAGAGGTGTAAATGCGGATGAGGATTCGGCAGCTGGGGGCGTGTCCTGAGTGACAGCAGTAATGAATAAGCAATGTTTTCTCTTCTGTGACAGATGAAGAAATTGGGGGTCACAAGGGGATGGAGCTCTTTGTCGACCACCCTGAATTCCGTGCTATGAATCCTGGGATTACTCTTGATGAAGGTTTGTTTTCCACTTTTCCTTGTTCTCGTCTTCCCCGCCCGCTCGTCCTCGGTGCTGCCCCTTCTCTGACCCGCTCCCTGTACTTTTCAGGTCTTGCAAACCCCACAGATGAATTCAGTGTCTTCTATGGAGAGAAATGCGTCTGGTGTAAGTCCTTGCGCTGCTGGCCCTTTAAGTTAAAGGGGCTTTCCACTATTCCAAGAGATATTGGGTGTAGATTTAAAGGGGTTGTCTGGGCTTTTACTATTGATGACCTATCCTCCTCAGTCATCAATATCAGATCGGCGGGGGTCTGACAGCTGGCTGAGGAGACGGCCACACTCCTTCTAGAGAGGCGGTCGCCCAGCTTTCCTTAAGACATCTCTGTCTAGTTATGTAGCAGGACTATATGGTGATGGATACGTGACCTCTGTGTGTCCCTCAGGGATCACGGTTCACTGCAGGGGGGACCCAGGACACGGCTCTCGCTTCATAGAGAATACGGCGGCGGCTAAGTTGGTGAGTTAACCCTTGATCCTCACATTGTCGGTCGTTATCTTTATGCTTTGTCAGTATTGTCCACGTTCTTTTATCATCTCCAGCAATCGGTGATAACAAGTTTCCTGAACTTCAGAGAAGAGGAGAAGAAAAGGTAATAATCATCTTTATATAGAGCCAACATATTCCGCAGCGCTGTACAATCGGGGGCTTCATGTACAAACAGTCATACAACAAGAGGAACGAGGGTCCTGCTCACATGAGCTTACAATCTATGAGGGGATAGAGGAGACACAGGAGCTTACAATCTATGAGGAGATGGAGGAGACACAAGAGCTTACAATCTATGAGGAGATGGGGGAGACACAAGAGCTTACAATCTATGAGGAGATGGAGGAGACACAAGAGCTTACAATCTATGAGGAGATGGAGGAGACACAAGAGTTTACAATCTATGAGGAGATGGAGGAGACACAAGAGCTTACAATCTATGAGGGGATGGAGGAGACACAAGAGCTTACAATCTATGAGGAGATAGAGGAGACACAAGAGCTTACAATCTATGAGGAGATGGAGGAGACACAAGAACTTACAATCTATGAGGAGATGGAGGAGACACAAGAGCTTACAATCTATGAGGAGATGGAGGAGACACAAGAGCTAACAATCTATGAGGAGATGGAGGAGACACAAGAGCTTACAATCTATGAGGAGATGGAGGAGACACAAGAGCTAACAATCTATGAGGAGATGGAGGAGACACAAGAGCTTACAATCTATGAGGAGATGGAGGAGACACAAGAGCTAACAATCTATGAGGAGATGGAGGAGACACAAGAGCTTACAATCTATGAGGAGATGGAGGAGACACAAGAACTTACAATCTATGAGGAGATGGGGGAGACACAAGAGCTTACAATCTATGAGGAGATGGAGGAGACACAAGAGCTTACAATCTATGAGGAGATGGGGGAGACACAAGAGCTTACAATCTATGAGGAGATGGAGGAGACACAAGAGCTTACAATCTATGAGGAGATGGAGGAGACACAAGAGTTTACAATCTATGAGGAGATGGAGGAGACACAAGAGCTTACAATCTATGAGGGGATGGAGGAGACACAAGAGCTTACAATCTATGAGGAGATAGAGGAGACACAAGAGCTTACAATCTATGAGGAGATGGAGGAGACACAAGAACTTACAATCTATGAGGAGATGGAGGAGACACAAGAGCTTACAATCTATGAGGAGATGGAGGAGACACAAGAGCTAACAATCTATGAGGAGATGGAGGAGACACAAGAGCTTACAATCTATGAGGAGATGGAGGAGACACAAGAGCTAACAATCTATGAGGAGATGGAGGAGACACAAGAGCTTACAATCTATGAGGAGATGGAGGAGACACAAGAACTTACAATCTATGAGTAGATGGAGGAGACACAAGAGCTTACAATCTATGAGGAGATGGAGGAGACACAAGAGCTTACAATCTATGAGGAGACGGAGGAGACACAAGAGCTTACAATCTATGAGTAGATGGAGGAGACACAAGAGCTTACAATCTATGAGGAGATGGAGGAGACACAAGAGCTTACAATCTATGAGGAGATGGAGGAGACACAAGAGCTTACAATCTATGAGGAGATGGAGGAGACACAAGAGCTTACAATCTATGAGGAGATAGAGGAGACACAAGAGCTTACAATCTATGAGGAGATGGAGGAGACACAAGAGCTTACAATCTATGAGGAGACACAAGAGCTTACAATCTATGAGGAGATAGAGGAGACAATAGTGGAGTAGATATAAAGCTACATGAGACGTCACCAGCAAATATCTGAAGAGCTTCAGAAGTTCAGTTTATAAAAGATTCGGTTTCAGATATAGAGAAGACATGATGTCAGAGACAGAGGAGAGACACTGGGGGACATGATGTTAGAGACACGGACAGTCACTGGTGTTCTGTTGTATAGCTGGGATGAGATCACAGGTATATAGTTGGGTCTCATCAGCATGGAGATGAAACCAAACCTGATAATAAGCCTCAGCCCCTATTGGACAGACTGAGAAAAGATGATAGGACCTAGGACTGAACCCTGAGGAGCCCCAACATCAAGAGGAAGAGAGCCAGCGAGAGAATTGTGTCCTTAAGGCCGATAGATAGGGGCATGGTGGGGAGGAGATGGTGGTCTACAGTGTCAAATGTTTTAGAGAGATCAAGGAGAATGAGTAGAGAGTAGTCGCCATTACAATTTGCTGTCAGATCATTCGTCACTTTGGTGAGGGCAGTTTCTGTAGAATGTAGGCTGCGAAAACCAGATTGTAATGGATCGAGGAGAAAGTTAGAAGAGAGAGAGCGGCTGAGGCAAGAACAGACCAAGTGCTCCTGGAGTTTAAGAATGAAGGGGAGGTTGCAGTCTGGTCTGTAGTTAGTTGCACAGGACGGGTCAAGAGAAGATTTTTTAAATAATGGGTAATGATAGAGTGTTTGAAAGAGGAGGGGGAGAGAGAGAGAGGCTGAAGATTTTAATTAGGTGAGTGGTGACAACAGGGAAGACAGACTGGAGGAGGTGTAAGGGGCAGGATGAGAAGAAGAAAAGAGCCTGGAGACTTCTTCTTCTGTGATTGGGTCATATGTGGAGAGTGAGCCAGGAGAGATGCAGTAGGGAAGGGGATGACACAGATGCTGGGAGCTGACTTTCTACCGGATAGTTTCAATTTTCTCTTTGAAATAGGTGTCTTGATCTTCAGCACGGAGGTCTGTACTAGGCGCCTCAGTGCCTAGAGGAAGCGAGATTGAAGTGTAAGCTGGGTGGATTTTGTTTGTTTGGAGGTTCTGAGTGTAGGGGGCGCCGCTTCATCCAGGGAACCTCTGCAGGTTTCATTATAGTGTTTGTATAGTGAAGAGACTGGGGACGGTGATGACTGTAGAGACTCTGTTTTGGTTCCAAGGTACCAGTTGGAACCAAAAAATTACAAAACTATGTGCGATTCTCAACTCCTGCAGGACCTTTTCCAATACTCTCCTGACCATCCTCTGGCAGTAAGGGAGCTTAGTTCAGCAGGAACCCATCTGCAGCTACAGAAACCTTCAAAGAACCACTGACTGCACCATTGTAAGATCTTCTGACAGTCTCCATCTTCTCTACTTTGTCTCAGACTTGAGTCCAACCCCGGCCTGACACTCGGAGATGTCACCACAATAAACCTAACGAAGGTGAGCGGGGGCGTTTCCTGCAATGTCATCCCTACTGAGATGTCTGCCACCTTTGACCTCCGGATACCACCCACCGTGGACCTTAAGGTAAAGCCACATCCAGATCTCTGATCTTCTCCTCTATGTCTTGTCTTATTTCCACCAACCGTGGCTCCTCTGTCCTTGCAGGAGTTTGAGCTGCAGATAGAAAGGTGGTGTCGGGCGGCTGGAGACCAAATCACCTTCGAGTATCATCAAGTAAGAAGCTCCAGATGCAGGGAGTGACCTCAGTGTGGTGACCACCGCTTCATATATGTCCATGTCTTCTAGAAATGTATGAACCAGAAGATGACGACCCCCGAAGACTGCAACCCCTGGTGGAAGGCGTTCAGCGACCCTGTAAAAAACTGTGAGTGCTGGGGGGGGGGGGAGGGGAGGGCGGAAACATCTGGAGAATATATTCTACATCATAGTCCCACAGATTTATAGAAACCATAAACTGGTTATACTGGTCAGGAGATCTGTGAACTGGAGAATCAGCTGAGTAACAATGTGTTTTTATTCTTCAGAGGTTTGAAGCTGAAACCTGAAATCTTCCCGGCTGCCACAGACAGTCGTTATATCAGACCGGTGAGTAAATGTATCACTGCTACCAGAAGAGGGCACCGCTGATCTCTAGTGATGGATAGGCTGTATTCTCAGTGATGTCACCGCTGATCTCTAGTGAATGGATAGGCGGCATTCTCAGTGATGTAACCGCTGATCTCTAGTGATGGATAGGCTGCATTCTCAGTGATGTCACTGCTGATCTCTAGTGATGGATAGGCTGTATTCTCAGTGATGTAACCGCTGATCTCTAGTGATGGATAGGCTGCATTCTCAGTGATGTCACCGCTGATCTCTAGTGATGGATAGGCTGCATTCTCAGTGATGTCACCGCTGATCTCTGGTGATGGATAGGCTGCATTCTCAGTGATGTCACCGCTGATCTCTAGTGATGGATAGGCTGCATTCTCAGTGATGTCACCGCTGATCTCTAGTGATGGATAGGCTGCATTCTCAGTGATGTCACCGCTGATCTCTAGTGATGGATAGGCTGCATTCTCAGTGACGTCACCGCTGATCTCTAGTGATGGATAGGCTGCATTCTCAGTGATGTCACCGCTGATCTCTAGTGATGGATAGGCTGCATTCTCAGTGATGTCACCGCTGATCTCTAGTGATGGATAGGCTGCATTCTCAGTGATGTCACCGCTGATCTCTAGTGATGGATAGGCTGCATTCTCAGTGACGTCACCGCTGATCTCTAGTGATGGATAGGCGGCATTCTCAGTGATGTCACCGCTGATCTCTAGTGATGGATAGGCTGCATTCTCAGTGATGTCACCGCTGATCTCTAGTGATGGATAGGCTGCATTCTCAGTGATGTCACCGCTGATCTCTAGTGATGGATAGGCTGCATTCTCAGTGATGTCACCGCTGATCTCTAGTGATGGATAGGCGGCATTCTCAGTGATGTCACCGCTGATCTCTAGTGATGGATAGGCTGCATTCTCAGTGATGTCACCGCTGATCTCTAGTGATGGATAGGCTGCATTCTCAGTGATGGATAGGCGGCATTCTCAGTGATGGATAGGCGGCATTCTCAGTGATGTCACCGCTGAGCTCTGGTGATGTATAGGCTGCATTCTCAGTGATGTCACCGCTGATCTCTAGTGATGGATAGGCGGCATTCTCAGTGATGTCACCGCTGATCTCTAGTGATGGATAGGCTGCATTCTCAGTGATGTCACCGCTGATCTCTGGTGATGGATAGGCTGCATTCTCAGTGATGTCACCGCTGATCTCTGGTGATGGATAGGCTGCACATTAATTGGAGCTTCTACCTCCCACAGACCGGAATTGATGCCCTCGGCTTCTCCCCAATGAACAACACCCCAATTTTGCTCCATGATCACAATGAGTATCTGAATGAGGACATTTTCCTCCGCGGTATCCAGATATACACTCGGATCATCAGCTCACTGGCCGCCGTCTCCCCGTTACCTGGAGAACAATGACCTCAGAGCTGCAGGTACAGGAGACCGATGTGTCCAGCAGAATGTCCTCAGGGAATGACCTCTGACCTCCGAAGCTTTAACCTCTGGAGAATGAGATCTGATCGCAAATAATCCTCAGGAAATCTCCGAAAATCTGACAACCTCAATCACCACTTCCTTATCACACCTGACACCGACCGCTCTCCGGATATTCCTCAGTCACAGATGAAAGAAACAAAATGTGGAACCAAACGAAAATCTACAGCAAATAAAACTCCGCCCATTCTGATTACAATGTATCTGTTATTTACTACCTGGGAGAAAGCCTCATGTAAAGAGAACAACTCCCAGAATGAAAATCACCGGAGCAAACCCTGCGCAGACACTGAACAAGCAGGGAAAGCTCTTATAGTAACAGAATAGTGAGTGCAGCTCTGGAGTATAATACAGGATGTAACTCAATATCAGTACAGGATAAGTAATGTATGTACCCAGTGACTGCACCAGCAGAATAGTGAGTGCAGCTCTGGAGTATAATACAGGATGTAACTCAGGATCAGTACAGGATAAGTAATGTATGTACACAGTGACTACACCAGCAGAATAGTGAGTGCAGCTCTGGAGTATAATACAGGATGTAACTCAATATCAGTACAGGATAAGTAATGTATGTACACAGTGACTGCACCAGCAGAATAGTGAGTGCAGCTCTAGAGTATAATACAGGATATAACTCAGGATCAGTACAGGATAAGTAATGTATGTACACAGTGACTGCACCAGCAGAATAGTGAGTGCTGCTCTGGAGTACAATACAGGATGTAACTCAGGATCAGTACAGGATAAGTAATGTATGTACACAGTGACTGCACCAGCAGAATAGTGAGTGCAGCTCTGGAGTACAATACAGGATGTAACTCAGGATCAGTACAGGATAAGTAATGTATGTACACAGTGACTGCACCAGCAGAATAGTGAGTGCAGCTCTAGAGTATAATACAGGATATAACTCAGGATCAGTACAGGATAAGTAATGTATGTACACAGTGACTGCACCAGCAGAATAGTGAGTGCTGCTCTGGAGTACAATACAGGATGTAACTCAGGATCAGTACAGGATAAGTAATGTATGTACACAGTGACTGCACCAGCAGAATAGTGAGTGCAGCTCTGGAGTACAATACAGGATGTAACTCAGGATCAGTACAGGATAAGTAATGTATGTACACAGTGACTGCACCAGCAGAATAGTGAGTGCAGCTCTGGAGTATAATACAGGATGTAACTCAGGATCAGTACAGGATAAGTAATGTATGTACACAGTGACTGCACCAGCAGAATAGTGAGTGCAGCTCTGGAGTATAATACAGGATGTAACTCAGGATCAGTACAGGATAAGTAATGTATGTACACAGTGACTGCACCAGCAGAATAGTGAGTGCAGCTCTGGAGTATAATACAGGATGTAACTCAGGATCAGTACAGGATAAGTAATGTATGTACACAGTGACTGCACCAGCAGAATAGTGAGTGCAGCTCTGGAGTATAATACAGGATGTAACTCAGGATCAGTACAGGATAAGTAATGTATGTACACAGTGACTGCACCAGCAGAATAGTGAGTGCAGCTCTGGAGTATAATACAGGATATAACTCAGGATCAGTACAGGATAAGTAATGTATGTACACAGTGACTTCACCAGCAGAATAGTGAGTGCAGCTCTGGAGTATAATACAGGATGTAACTCAGGATCAGTACAGGATAAGTAATGTATGTACACAGTGACTGCACCAGCAGAATAGTGAGTGCAGCTCTGGAGTATAATACAGGATATAACTCAGGATCAGTACAGGATAAGTAATGTATGTACACAGTGACTGCACCAGCAGAATAGTGAGTGCAGCTCTGGAGTATAATACAGGATGTAACTCAGGATCAGTACAGGATAAGTAATGTATGTACACAGTGACTGCACCAGCAGAATAGTGAGTGCAGCTCTGGAGTATAATACAGGATGTAACTCATGATCAGTACAGGATAAGTAATGTATGTACACAGTGACTGCACCAGCAGAATAGTGAGTACAGCTCTGGAGTATAATACAGGATGTAACTCAGGATCAGTACAGGATAAGTAATGTATGTACACAGTGACTGCACCAGCAGAATAGTGAGTGCAGCTCTGGAGTATAATACAGGATGTAACTCAGGATCAGTACAGGATAAGTAATGTATGTACACAGTGACTGCACCAGCAGAATAGTGAGTGCAGCTCTGGAGTATAATACAGGATGTAACTCAGGATCAGTACAGGATAAGTAATGTATGTACACAGTGACTGCACCAGCAGAATAGTGAGTGCAGCTCTGGAGTATAATACAGGGTGTAACTCAGGATCAGTACAGGATAAGTAATGTATGTACACAGTGACTGCACCAGCAGAATAGTGAGTACAGCTCTGGAGTATAATGCAGGATGTAACTCAGGATCAGTACAGGATAAGTAATGTATGTACACAGTGACTGCACCAGCAGAATAGTGAGTGCAGCTCTGGAGTATAATACAGGATGTAACTCAGGATCAGTACAGGATAAGTAATGTATGTACACTGTGACTACACCAGCAGAATAGTGAGTACAGCTCTGGAGTATAATGCAGGATGTTCTCTTTATTTGATGCTGTCATGCTGACATTAACACCCTCCATGTGATCGCCCTGATGACCCCGGTCACGGTTCCTGCACTATGGATGTACCTGGTAATTAGTAACCTGTCATTTTAAGATGTGCAGAGAAGAATGTGAAGGGTTTCTTCAGTTTAGCGGTGATGTGCGGAGCGGCGTCAGTTAATGTTTACGTGAGACTTTGGCGCTGTTCACGCTTCTGCAGGTCACCTTGTGGCTCCGAGGTCGCACTATAACCGGCACCAGTTTAACATTTAATACTGATTATCCCTGCAAGAAGGTAAAACTGTGACTGCCCCTGTGAGCTGTAATGGCAGCCGTGTCTACGTGTCCTGTCCGTGGTCTCCACGATCTGCTGCCGCTTCCATGGACTGTATTGTGCGCACTCACACAGCGGGGTCTTCCATGGACCGCGGGGCTGCGGTTACACCATATAAATGTGACCTATCCCTGGGGTCAGCAACCTCCAGCACTCCAGGTGTTGTCAAACTACATCTCCCATCATGCACATGTGCTTGGCTGCTCTCTGAACTCCCACAGAAGTGAAAGGAGAATGCTGGGAGTTGTAGTTTCGCAACAAGTGCTGAAGGTTGCTGATCCTTAACCTACTCTGTCCATGATTACCGATCCCTACGCACATTATAGTCTATGGGTCCATGGAAGGCACAGGCACTACACGGATCCTTCACGGATCAACCACTGGAGGTGTGAACAGGGCCTTACGATGGGTGAATCTGCAGCAGATCGCATTAAGACCCTCCCCCAGACCAGTTCCCGACATTCTGTAATATCTCGTCCCTTCTCTCAGGCGCTTTGGTTTTTGCACTTCCTTCTCTGATGGAAAATCCGCCATTTGTGAACCTTCACCTCCGAGCCGAGGACCCGATGGAACCAAACTCCGGCCACGTTCACACGGCGTCTTCACCAATCACAGTCTATGGGGCTGGTCACATGACCTCTCCTCAGCCAGTGAACAGCAGCCAACAACACCTAGGATGAGTCCCATTGTTGACAGACCCCACTGAAACCCATAGGACCGCTTACAAAGTCCGTCATTAAAAATGGGAAAAATGGGGCATTTGAAGGATTAAAAAAAATAAAAATAAACTCCTCCACTTGCACGAGGACACTCGCTCCTCACCCGCCGCTCAGCATGATGATGTCACATGAAGAAGCTGGGAGCGCAGGTGGAGGAGGCGAGTATTTTATTAATGTTGGCTCTAGTGAGGCAGGGGTTAAAGGGGTCCTCTCACTTCTGCAAATAACATTTATTATGTAGATTCAGTTAATACGAGACACTTACTAATGTATTGTGATTCTCCATATTACTTCCTTTGCTGGCTGGATTCCTTTTTCCATCACATTATACACTGCTCGTTTCCATGGTTACGACCACCCTGCAATCCATCAGTGGTGGCCGTGCTTGCACAATATAGGAAAAAGCCCTATCCTATGTGCACTCCTGCACAGCAGAGCACTTTTTCCTATATCATGCAAGAACGACCACCACTGATGGATTACAGGGTGGTCATGGAAACGAAATGTATATAATGTGATGGAAAAATGAATCCAGCCAGCAAAGGAAGTAATATGGAGAATCACAATACATTAGTAAGAGCCTTGTATTAACTGCATCTACCTGATAAATGCCATTTCCTGAAGTCAGAGCACCCCTTTAAGGCTGAGGCATTATATCTGTGGGGGGCGCAACTGGGGCTAATATCTCCTGTACGGTGGATCACTCCAAACCACGTGACCCTGGCGAATGTGTGGCCATACGCACTGCAGTTATTTCTAGTTAGGTCCCATTCACACGAGCAAGTTTTCAGCCCCCGCACCGAATCCTGACCATTCACCTCTGAATGTTGTCTGAGAAGAGACCCTCCCGCCGATCAGCTGTCTGAGAAGAGACCCCCCGGATCAGCTGTCTGAGAAGACCCCTCCCCCCGCCGATCAGCTGTCTGAGAAGAGACCCCCCCGCCAATCAGCTGTCTGAGAAGAGACCCCCCCCCGCCGATCAGCTGTCTGAGAAGACCCCTCGCCCCGCCGATCAGCTGTCTGAGAAGACCCCTCGCCCCACCAATCAGCTGTCTGAGAAGAGACACCCCCCCGCCGATCAGCTGTCTGAGAAGACCCCTCGCCCCGCCGATCAGCTGTCTGAGAAGACCCCTCGCCCCACCAATCAGCTGTCTGAGAAGAGACACCCCCCGCCAATCAGCTGTCTGAGAAGACCCCTCGCCCCGCCGATCAGCTGTCTGAGAAGACCCCTCGCCCCGCCGATCAGCTGTCTGAGAAGAGACCCCCCCCCGCCGATCAGCTGTCTGAGAAGACCCCTCGCCCCGCCGATCAGCTGTCTGAGAAGAGACACCCCCCCGCCGATCAGCTGTCTGAGAAGACCCCTCGCCCCGCCGATCAGCTGTCTGAGAAGACCCCTCGCCCCACCAATCAGCTGTCTGAGAAGAGACACCCCCCGCCAATCAGCTGTCTGAGAAGACCCCTCGCCCCGCCGATCAGCTGTCTGAGAAGACCCCTCGCCCCGCCGATCAGCTGTCTGAGAAGACCCCTCGCCCCGCCGATCAGCTGTCTGAGAAGACCCCTCGCCCCGCGATCAGCTGTCTGAGAAGAGACACCCCCCACCAATCAGCTGTCTGAGAAGACCCCTCGCCCCGCCGATCAGCTGTCTGAGAAGACCCCTCGCCCCGCCGATCAGCTGTCTGAGAAGACCCCTCGCCCCGCCGATCAGCTGTCTGAGAAGACCCCTCGCCCCGCCGATCAGCTGTCTGAGAAGACCCCTCGCCCCGCCGATCAGCTGTCTGAGAAGACCCCTCGCCCCGCCGATCAGCTGTCTGAGAAGACCCCTCGCCCCGCCGATCAGCTGTCTGAGAAGACCCCTCGCCCCGCCGATCAGCTGTCTGAGAAGACCCTCGCCCCGCCGATCAGCTGTCTGAGAAGACCCCTCGCCCGCCGATCAGCTGTCTGAGAAGACCCCTCGCCCCGCCGATCAGCTGTCTGAGAAGACCCCTCGCCCCGCCGATCAGCTGTCTGAGAAGACCCCCCCCGATCAGCTCTGAACCCCCGCCGATCAGCTGTCTGAGAAGACCCCTCGCCCCGCCGATCAGCTGTCTGAGAAGACCCCTCGCCCCGCCGATCAGCTGTCTGAGAAGACCCCTCGCCCCGCCGATCAGCTGTCTGAGAAGACCCCTCGCCCCGCCGATCAGCTGTCTGAGAAGACCCCTCGCCCCGCCGATCAGCTGTCTGAGAAGACCCCTCGCCCCGCCGATCAGCTGTCTGAGAAGACCCCTCGCCCCGCCGATCAGCTGTCTGAGAAGACCCCTCGCCCCGCCGATCAGCTGTCTGAGAAGACCCCTCGCCCCGCCGATCAGCTGTCTGAGAAGACCCCTCGCCCCGCCGATCAGCTGTCTGAGAAGAGACCCTCCCCCGCCAATCAGCTGTCTGAGAAGAGACCCCCCCCGCCAATCAGCTGTCTGAGAAGAGACCCTCCCCCACCGATCAGCTGTCTGAGAAGAGACCCTCCCCCGCCAATCAGCTGTCTGAGAAGAGACCGCGATCCTGTGGGTGCTGCGGCCTTCTCCCCGCTCACAGCGCCATAATTGTATAGTGGCCGTGCTTGGTATTGCGCTCGTCCAAGCCGCTCCTGGGCCACGTGACCGATGAACGTGACGTCACAGGGAATATGACACATACAGGCACGACTGGGGGCTATTCTAACTACTGAGGGGTCCATTATCTATACTGAGGGCACAGCTGGGGTCATTATAACTACTGGGGCCACGAAGGAGAGCATTACATATGGGGGGCATCATTTATATACGGAGGGCTCTGCAGGGGTTGGGCTTTTAATAAAAAAACCAATGAAATCCATGTTTTTAACGGTCATTAAAAATGAGTAGAAAACGGACGAACAAACTGATGCAAAATGGCCAAAAACCGTCAGTGTCCCTTTTTAAAGGCGTTTGTTCCCCATCGTGCGCTCATAGCTCGTCATCGTTATCTGTGGGGATCAAACCTTAGTTCAGGAGAACGGCGCGGCCGCGGAGTGTAGACTTTCATCAGACAGCTGTGAGACTCCACATTTCATCGTCCGGCTAAGTTCACACGCAGCAGATTTGTTGCTGCCCCGTTATTCTGAATGTAGTCCATGCGCTCACCGCCTGCCTGTGATTACACTGCCGGGGACTGACGGCCATAACTGCCATACCTCCCAGGGTGTCCTAGAGCTGCTGAAATCGGCCTCTGTGTGTCTGTGGCCCCCAGGGCTCGGTACCTGATACAGCCCGGGGCCAGGACACACAGACAAGGGGGCAGGGCCTGCTGATAAGGGGCGTGTCTAACTCCCCAACTATTTGGCGGTCCAGGTACACTACGTTTGTCGCTCTTGTGTGACTGAGGCGATGCTGAAATCTGATGCTGCCACGGTTTACTCCATTCTGTTGCTCTCATTATGCAAAACTACCACTCCCAACATTTCATCAGTGCGTGCGGTTGAGAGTTGTGGCCGTACAACAGCCAGGGAGTGACCAATAATGGTAAATTCTCATTACCTCATTATATTTGCGCTCCTTTCCATTAATTTGCGGCGCGTGCATTATCTCCAGCTGCTCCACAGGCTTCTACGCCTCCATTATCTTGGGGATCATCTGAAATATAAAGTGTAAATAATTACTGAGCTGCAAATAAATCCTCAGAGCTGCCATGAAGCATAAAACTGAGGGGAAATGAATGATGGTTTGCCCTCAGCCAACATGGCCGCTGCTGGACCTCCTGCAGTCACATGACCCGCAGAGCAGCCGCTAGAGCGAAGACTAGAGCCCAGACCCCATTCTCATCATCCGGCGGCCATTTTCCTGAAGGTCTAACCCACTCTGACTGGATTATAACGGACAGGATCACCGCGAAGGATCACGGGAAGTAACGGCTCAGATTCTGCAGCGGGAGGGGCGTCGAAGTGACGTCACTGGAGTGTGTTTACTCACTACACTTCCGGCGCGCTGAATGACGTCAGAGCCGCGGAGGCATGGAGGAGACAACATGAATAAAGGCTGGTTAGAGCTGGAGAGCGATCCAGGTACCGAGGGCCACAGCATACAATGACTGACGTCACCTGCCGTATATAACGATTCACTGACGTCACTGGACGTGTATAACCATTTACTGACGCCATCAGCTGTATATAATCCTTTACTGACATTACTAGATGTGTATAACCATTTACTGACGTCACCTGCCGTATATAACCATTTACTGACATCTCTGCCCGTATATAACCGTTTACTGACATCACTGCCCGTATATAACCGTTTACTGACATCACTGCCCGTATATAACCGTTTACTGACATCACTGCCCGTATATAACCAGTTACTGACATCACTGCCCGTATATAACCATTTACTGACATCACCGCCCGTATATAACCATTTACTGACATCACTGCCCGTATATAACCATTTACTGACATCACCGCCCGTATATAACCATTTACTGACATCACCGCCCGTATATAACCGTTTACTGACATCACCGCCCGTATATAACCGTTTACTGACATCACTGCCCGTATATAACCATTACTGACATCACTGCCCGTATATAACCGTTTACTGACATCACCGCCCGTATATAACCGTTTACTGACATCACTGCCCGTATATACCAATTACTGACATCACCGCCCGTATATAACCGTTTACTGACATCACCGCCCGTATATAACCGTTTACTGACATCACCGCCCGTATATAACCCTTTACTGACATCACCGCCCGTATATAACCCTTTACTGACATCACCGCCCGTATATAACCCTTTACTGACATCACCGCCCGTATATAACAGTTTACTGACATCACTGCCCGTATATAACCGTTTACTGACATCACTGCCCGTATATAACCGTTTACTGACATCACCGCCCGTATATAACCGTCTACTGACATCACCGCCCGTATATAACCGTTTACTGACATCACCGCCCGTATATAACCGTTTACTGACATCACTGCCCGTATATAACCCTTTACTGACATCACCGCCCGTATATAACCCTTTACTGACATCACCGCCCGTATATAACCCTTTACTGACATCACCGCCCGTATATAACCGTTTACTGACATCACCGCCCGTATATAACCGTTTACTGACATCACCGCCCGTATATAACCGTTTACTGACATCACCGCCCGTATATAACCGTTTACTGACATCACCGCCCGTATATAACCGTTTACTGACATCACTGCCCGTATATAACCGTTTACTGACATCACTGCCCGTATATAACCGTTTACTGACATCACTGCCCGTATATAACCGTTTACTGACATCACCGCCCGTATATAACCGTTTACTGACATCACCGCCCGTATATAACCGTTTACTGACATCACCGCCCGTATATAACCATTTACTGACATCACCGCCCGTATATAACCCTTTACTGACATCACCGCCCGTATATAACCGTTTACTGACATCACCGCCCGTATATAACCGTTTACTGACATCACCGCCCGTATATAACCGTTTACTGACATCACCGCCCGTATATAACCGTTTACTGACATCACTGCCCGTATATAACCGTTTACTGACATCACCGCCCGTATATAACCGTTTACTGACATCACCGCCCGTATATAACCGTTTACTGACATCACCGCCCGTATATAACCGTTTACTGACATCACCGCCCGTATATAACCGTTTACTGACATCACCGCCCGTATATAACCCTTTACTGACATCACCGCCCGTATATAACCGTTTACTGACATCACCGCCCGTATATAACCGTTTACTGACATAGGGAGATGTATATAAGTTTGGCTCCTCCTCTTTGTCTATTTCAGGGCTCTTCACGCTGCTGGTGGAGGATTTCGGTGAGTATTCCTATATTTAACCCCCTCCCTGCTGGCGGCTGGATTGTGCTCTGCATGTGACGCGCTGCGTGCGGCTGCACAGGGCACAGTCTTCTCCTCTCCTGGGCGTCACCTGTGTTTCTCCAGCCTCCGGTCCTCAGTAAGGACTGATCTGTGTAACTGCGGCTCCTGACAGGTGTAATAATGGGGGAGGGGATCGGGGGAGGACTTCACTTCTACTCTGTGTTCCCCCCCAGGTGTGAAGGGCGTGCAGGTGGAGGAGATCTATGACCTTCAGAGCAAGTGCCCCGGGTATGTTCTCCACATCCCTGATTTGTGTGACCCCTGACTTGTGTCCGCTCTCCGCTGACGGTTATTATCCCCTCCCCCACAGGCCGGTTTACGGCTTCATCTTCTTATTTAAATGGATCGAGGAGCGGCGCTCGCGCAGGAAGGTGTCCACCCTGCTGGACGAGACGTCCGTCATCGAGGACGAGGTGGTCAATAACATGTTCTTCGCTCATCAGGTGAGTGGTGAGACCCCGGCGTCCACCATCTTGGGCGTCTCCTTCTCATCCGCATCTCCTTCTCTCACAGCTGATCCCCAATTCCTGCGCCACGCACGCCCTCCTGAGCGTCCTGCTGAACTGCAGCGGGGTCCACCTGGGGCCGACGCTGAGCCGCATCAAGGACTTCACCAAGGGGTTCAGCCCAGAGGTAACGCCATACTGTCAGTGCACGGTGGGAGTTGTAGTCTCACAGCTGGCCTTCACCGTACTGCATGACTCTGCCCCTCCTATAGTGTTAGATAGGATGCTGGGAGTTGTAGTTGTACATTTGTACAAAGTTACAGACTTAATGTGCCGCTCCCCAAAAAATCCTTCTGTCAAGTTCTTGCAGATAAAATCAGTGAAAGCCAAGTGACAACCGATAGAACATCCGTCACAGCTCTCACAGGGGTTGTCAGCGACGTCGGCCATAGTGTTCATTGACTTCTCCCCCCCCCTATATACGTGACGTGTAGAACTCCTCTGTGTAATGTGCGCGGTCTCCGTATACTGACCTCCTCCTCTTCCTCCTTTAGAGTAAGGGTTACGCCATTGGGAACGCCCCGGAACTGGCGAAAGCTCACAACAGCCATGCCAGGTAAGAGCCGCAGCGTCGTCTCCCTACAGAAGTCCCTTAAAGAAGAACTCCTGCAAAAAATGTTATTCCATGTCCTGCTAGAAATGTACATGATGTAATCTGTAGTGAATGTCATTTTCTTACCAGTGTCTGTATTTGTGAGTTATATCTCCCTGATGTTTGTCATCTGTGTCATGTGACCAGCAATCAGACTCACCAGATAACACAGCATCTTATGTGTGGACAGGAAGTCTATTTCTCTATGTATTCCTATGGGAGCCTCACTCTCAGTCTCATAGGAATGAATAGAGCAGTAACTGGCTTCCTGTCCTGGGTCAGTTGGAGGTCAGGGAGTTGGTCACATGACCCAGCTACAATAAGAAGAGAGGGGATAAATCAGAATTACAGTCTCTGATAAGAAGATTACATTCACTACAGATTATATCATGCAGCTTTCTAACAGGTCAGAGAATAAAAATTTATGCAAGAGTTCTTCTTCAAAGGGAGTGTCTCCTACTCACCGCCCCTATAGGGGGGGAGGTCTCTTTTTGGGACACCAGACTCTCAGGCTGCCTGTGTCTTACCATTCATCTGACGTCCTCCATGTGATGCAGCATTTACACTGCAGGGGGCGCTGCAGACTGAAAGCAGAACCTGATATCTGACATTTACCTGGAGTCGCCATCAACCCATCAGCCGTGCGAGTGTCTGACGCTGGTGACAAGGATGTTGTCATTCAGTGACAGCAAGCAAAGATTTTGAGATGGTTCATTGCATAAAGTCTGAGAATCTGCAGCCTCTTCAGAACTGACATTAACCCTCTCTTTTCCTCACGCAGGCCAGAGCCGCGTCACCTGCCGGAGAAGCAGAACGGCATCAGCGCCGTGCGCACCATGGAGGCGTTTCACTTCGTCAGTTACGTTCCCATTAAGGGGCGTCTGTTCGAGCTGGACGGCCTGAAGGTTTACCCCATAGATCACGGTGAGGAGGTCATTACCGTTCACGTACAGCAAGCAGAGGTCTTGAAAGTGGTGAAGAAATAAGACACACAGACAGTAAAAAGTAGAAGGTTTAACCCTTTGGATACCAGAAGTTTTTTTTTTTTTTTTCATTTTTCCTTCCTCTTTTCCCTGAGTCGTAACGTTTTTTATTTTTCCGTTCACGTATCCGTATGAGGGCTTGTTTTTTGCGGGGCAAGTTGTACTTTCTAATGCCTCCATTTAATACTGCATACAATGTAGTGGGAAAAAATGGCAAATGGGGTGGAATTGGTAAAAAAAAAAAAAAAAAAAAAACAATTCCGCCACGGTTTTATGGGTTTTGTCCCTACGGCGTTCTCTATATGGAAAAAACAATCTTTTTGTTGTGTCCCATATTCTGACCCCCATAACTTTTTTTAATAGTTATGTTTACTGAGCTTTGCGGGATGAGCTGCAGCTGTAATACGCTGGGTCTCTCCAGAGGGACTCAGCTTATTAGAATCAATGACCAGCTTCCCCTATTGCCACATGGGGGAGCCGGTCTTAACCCAGAAGCACGCGCTTCCAGGTTTTTCACCATTTAGATACTGTGGTCGTACTTGACCGTGGCATCTAAAGGCTTAAATGCCTGCGATCGGCATTATTGTCGGTTGCAGACATGAGCCCCGGGCTATGGAGCCTACAGCACGTGCGATTGGGCGCCATGTTTAAAGGCGCTGGGAGCCTAAGGGTTAATGTACAGTAGTTAGCATAAGACTGAATCGAGCCTTCAAGGGGTGGTGTAGTGGTCATTTATATTATCTGCCCCCGAGGTCATGTTGTCAATATTATTGTCAGGTCCTTGGGCGGAGGACGAGGAGTGGACGGACAAGGCTCGCCGGGTTATCATGGAGAGGATCGGACTGGCCACGGCAGGGTAAGCTGATTGGCCGGTGATGGTCAGGTGACATCATCTGTAGGTTTCGTCCTTTGAATCCCTGCTCTTTCCTCCACAGGGAGCCGTATCACGACATCCGCTTTAACCTGATGGCGGTGGTGCCTGACCGGAGGCTGAAGTACGAGAGCAGGCTCAATATCCTGAAGATGAACAGGCAGACTGTGCTGGAGGCTTTACAGCAGGTGCAGGGGATGGGATGAGCCCCCCCAGTCTTGTAATAACCTGTATTGTTATCGCCTGACACATTATAATCTCCTGTGTCTGTAGCTGATCCGGGTGACGCAGCCGGAGCTGATCCAGAGCCAGAAACCCTCCGAGAGTCAGAATAACGAGGAGTCAAAGGCAATTCCAGCCAAGTCCGCGGCCGGCCCGGAGGGAACGAACACGGGCAATGCCGCGGGGAATCCCACAGGTACGCGACGCCCTGCGAGGTTCAGGTCGGAGCTATTTTGGTTTTTCAGCGTCAGACGTAGTTTAGGCAAATAAACAAAAAAAAACCTACGATTGGTCTGGGCCCAGCAATAACCTCCTCCTACCGGCATCATGGTGAACGTGTGGTCACATGACCAGCAGCGGCCAATAGAGGCAGTGGCATTGAGGGTCGTGTATCTGAGAAGATGAAGCTCTGAAAACTGCTTCTGTCACCGCCATAGACCTGACCTTCGGTAGTCAGCGTGAGCCTGTGCGGTATATATAGAATGGCGCAGGACTAAGGACCATATATACACATACATGTACAGCAGCCGCCAGTGTAACATGTATGTAAAGGAAGTTCTCCACCTGAATTCATTGTCAGTCTGGTTACTAGGGTTAGGTTGTCAGATGGTGAATCTATAGTTTTAGGTGGAGAGCCCCTTTAATTAGCGCCATTTATATTCTGATTACATTCTCTGTCACTCCCGCAGATGTGAGCGGAGATGCAGCCGGATCTGTCCAGCGACCTTCAGCGACTACGACATACAGCAAGATTAACGGGGGCACCGCCACCTCACAAGCCCCCCGGCTCCCCGCCTTTCTGGATAACCACAACTACGCCAAGTCCCCAATGCAGGTCAGTGCTGAGCGGGCCGGGGGGGCTGCGGCTTTGTTTGTACGTCTAGGTTACCCTGGGTCGGGGTAGATGGTAGTGAACGAGGAGACTAACGCACATCGTCTGCGCACCGCAGGAAGAAGAAGACCTAGCGGCAGGCGTAGGACGATCACGAGGAATCCCACCGCCCTCCCTAGACTCAGATGAAGAAGAGGACGAAGAAACAGAGACTTCTGCAAGACCCGCGACCCTTTCAGGGTAGGTAACGTTACTTATTAATTTTGCGCGTCGCCTGGTGGCGAGGGCCCTAAACTGGGAAGTTACCAAGAGCGAGTTGCCCTTTATGCGTATGAGTTGCCAGCTGTTTTATGCCCGCTGGCGGCTAACTGAAACTGACTACAATCCTGCTGTACGTCTGGAACGGGCAGTACTTGGGCCGAGAAGAAAATGGAGGATTTCTTAATGACCACAGCAGATTACACTGACTGACTGAGATGGGCCGTTGTCACCTGATGCATCCAGGGTCTGTTGCTAGGCAACAACACTGGCACATTTCAGTTGTTGGAACCTTGTATGTATTTCCCCAGGCATTATAAACCATTCTGCTCATCTGCAGGTTCAAGAGGAGAAGCCCCGAGTCTCTGCCGCCACCTCCGGGGCCGGAGCTTCCCGCTAATGTCTTGGTTGAGAAGTTAAAGGAGACTCAGAAACAAATGTGTTCCCCGCTGTCCATAAAGACCGTGGCCCCTGCAGTTCCTCATTCCCAGCCGTCCCCAACCCCCAGCAATGAGAGCACAGACACCGCGTCGGAGATTGGCAGCGCCTTCAACTCCCCCCTGCGCTCCCCTCTGAGATCCGCCAACCCCACACGACCCTCCAGTCCCGTCACCTCTCACCTCTCTAAGGTCTTGTTTGGAGAGGAGGATCCCCTTCTGCGACTGGACTCTGTTCGATACAACCGGGCAGTGCGGGAGCTGGGGCCGCTGGTGGGCACTGGGATTCTACACCTCAGCCGAGATGGGCACCTGTGTACGCTCAGCCGCACGGGTGGGTATAAATGGCGTTTCTATAGAAAACCCCTGGTATGGTGGGAGGACCCCTAATGGCGTCGCTGGTATCTGCCGTCACTTTCCAGTCAATGAGGGGCTCCGCAGACCACAGGATGAGCTCAGAAAAATCACAGGATCGTAGGGGATCCCAGAGCTCGGACCCCCACTGATCACAGTGATGGCATATATTAGCGATGTGAACCCTTTGACGATGTACGACACTGAGAGGTGAAGAACGATTCCTTATATTCATTATTCTCAGATTCTGGAAAGATTTCCCCCAAAACCAGCAAACTGGAGGAAGGAAGAGAAAACTCTGAGGCGGATGGATCCCGCTGCAGGGCCCCAGAAGCACCAGTAGGGGACAGGTTTTCTCCAAAGGTGAGGATCCTGTCCGTGATGGATTTGGGTTGGGTTCTGTGTCCTGGACGGTGATGGATGTGACTCGTGTCTCCTTCAGGAACTCCTGGCTCTGCTGAAGTGCGTAGAAGCCGAAATCTCCACCTCCGAGGCTTGTCTTAAAGAAGAGCTGGAGAAGCGCAAGAAATTCAAGGTACCGTCGGCTCCATCTTGCTTTCCTGCGCTTCCTCCTCCTCATTTCATTCACCGGTCTCCTTCTCCTCTTCTTCCAGATTGACGACCAGAGAAGGACACACAACTACGACGAGTTTATCTGTGCCTTCATATCGATGTTGGCTCAGGAAGGTAAGTGTCCGCCCGGGGGGTGGGTTAGGAGGTCGAGCTCAGAAGTCCTAACGCCTCCCATCCCTTCTCAGGAATGCTGGCCAGCTTGGTGGAGCAGAACATTTCGGTGAGGAGACGGCAGGGGGTCAGCATCGGTCGCCTGCATAAGCAGAGGAAGCCGGACCGCCGCAAACGCTCCCGTCCTTACAAAGCCAAGCGCCAGTGATTCCACGGTAGACAGTGTCACCTCCGCAGAATCGTCTGTGGGATCCCCTGTACTCGCCCCCATGTATATCATGTATATAAACTGTTTTTATACCTCATATGTAGAGCCATGTTCTATATCACCCCTCCCCCAACGTCACGTAATTTAGTGTCCGAAACCTTGTCGCATGACTGTTCCCTTCCGGAGAACTGGCCGGTGTCGCGCTGCGGGCAGATCCCACGCCGGCTGGTTCCATAGCATCCGAATGACCGCACATCACACTAAGTCCTAGAGGTGACCGTATGTTAGAGACATTTTTTTTTGTCATGTAATAAAAAAGAAAAAAAGTCCAAAAAATGTATAAAAACAAATGTGTGGGTGTGCTGAGCATGGAGGACCACGGGAGTCCAAGGGGGGAGCGCCCTGGGAGGGACGTTACACCGTCCAGAATGTGCTGAATTGTGTGGTAAACTGGGGAGGGAGAGGTTAATGGCCGACTACTGAACACACGCCGCTATGGAGCCATATAGAATTGTCTCCTGGAAAAGATGGACGGTTATTTAAAGAGTGGAAAGAAAAGGGAATCCACCCAGCGGGTCAATGAATGCGTGAATCTGATTCTTTCTTATTACTGATGACCTATCCTTTGTATAGATCATCAGCATCTGACCAGCATTCAGAACCCCCACCGATCAGCTGCTTGAGAAGTAGTGATGCCGCCCTACTACGGTTTCCCGAATATTATCACTGGCCTGCGGAAAATAGCGAGGAGGTCGCAGCGCTGACTTCTCAACCAGCTGATCGGCGGCGTCTAGATGAGCCTCTGCCAAGTGACGCATTTTACCTGCACTGATACATTGTAACAAACCCATCAACTGTGTAATCAGGACTAACTTGTAATGGTGGATATCTTAAGAATGATGAGGAATTGAAATACGGAGGTGAATTTATTTATTTTTACCCTCTTGTTACTTTTGGCGATGGGAGGAGGCTTTTGACGTCACAACTACTATCACTGGCCTGGGCGGGGCCAAACTCCATTCAAGTGAACAGAGCTTAGCCCCGCCCAGGCCAGTGATACTAGTCGTGACGTCACTGGGCCTGCGGTAAACAAAGAGAAGGCCGCGGCGCTCCTGGGGTACCTCTGCCTTCTCAAACAGCTGATCGGCGGGGGCCCCGGGTGTCGGACCGCCGCCGATCAGATGCTGATGATCTATCCAGAGGATAGATCATCAGTTTTACAGAACTGCAGAACCCCTTTAAAGATAAGTTTTAATCAAGAAAATGGTGTAGAAATCAGTGCAAATCTCTGCTTATAACCTCTTTATTTTCTGTCTAAAAGACGGCACAAGATGAGCCAAAGGTGAGCGAGTGCCTCTTAGGTTTGGTGTGTATCTTCTCAAAGTGGGATCACTGCTGTGTCTGGTGCAGGGACTGACGGCGATCACTGGTTGTGTCTGGTGCAGGGACTGGCGGCGATCACTGGTTGTGTCTGATGCAGGGACTGACAGCGATCACTGGTTGTGTCTGGTGCAGGGACTGACGGCGATCACTGGTTGTGTCTGATGCAGGGACTGACAGCGATCACTGGTTGTGTCTGGTGCAGGGACTGGTGGTGATCACTGGTTGTGTCTGGTGCAGGGACTGACAGCGATCACTGGTTGTGTCTGGTGCAGGGACTGGTGGTGATCACTGGTTGTGTCTGGTGCAGTGACTGGTGGTGATCACTGCTGTGTCTGGTGCAGGGTCTGATGGCGATTATGATTGTGTCTGATACAGGGACTGACAGCGATCACTGGTTGTGTCTGATGCAGGGACTGACAGCGATCACTGGTTGTGTCTGATGCAGGGACTGACAGCGATCACTGGTTGTGTCTGATGCAGGGACTGACAGCGATCACTGGTTGTGTCTGATGCAGGGACTGACAGCGATCACTGGTTGTGTCTGATGCAGGGACTGACAGCGATCACTGGTTGTGTCTGATGCAGGGACTGACAGCGATCACTGGTTGTGTCTGATGCAGGGACTGACGGCGATCACTGGTTGTGTCTGATGCAGGGACTGACGGCGATCACTGGTTGTGTCTGATGCAGGGACTGACGGCGATCACTGGTTGTGTCTGATGCAGGGACTGACGGCGATCACTGGTTGTGTCTGGTGCAGGGACTGACGGCGATCACTGGTTGTGTCTGGTGCAGGGACTTGCGGCGATCACTGGTTGTGTCTGATGCAGGGACTGACAGCGATCACTGGTTGTGTCTGATGCAGGGACTGACAGCGATCACTGGTTGTGTCTGGTGCAGGGACTGACGGCGATCACTGGTTGTGTCTGATGCAGGGACTGACGGCGATCACTGGTTGTGTCTGGTGTAGTGACTGGTGGCGATCACTGGTTGTGTCTGATGCAGGGACTGACAGCGATCACTGGTTGTGTCTGATGCAGGGACTGACAGCGATCACTGGTTGTGTCTGATGCAGGGACTGACAGCGATCACTGGTTGTGTCTGATGCAGGGACTGACAGCGATCACTGGTTGTGTCTGGTGCAGGGACTGACAGCGATCACTGGTTGTGTCTGGTGCAGGGACTGGCGCCGATCACTGGTTGTGTCTGGTGCAGGGACTGGCGCCGATCACTGGTTGTGTCTGGTGCAGGGACTGGCGCCGATCACTGGTTGTGTCTGGTGCAGGGACTTGCGGCGATCACTGGTTGTGTCTGGTGCAGGGACTGGCGGGGTGACCTGTGACTGCACATGAACATTGTCCTTGGATTGTCATCAGTAATCCAGGGCACAGATCAGGGCCACTCCACGCTTTATCCAGTGGGACTGGGCTTTGCTGCTGGGAAGCTCCACGGCAATGACGTAATTAGTGGAATGTCCGGTGGTGGAGAGCGTTCCTGAGAAGAGGAAGAGTCCATGATGACACCATAATCAGAGAATGTCAATCATCTCTATCAGTTCTGTTCTCTTACCTGCTCTGGTCAGTGTCTTGTAAATGGGGCACAGGTATGTCCCCGATACGGGCGGCTTGCGTTCAGCAACGGGGAGGAGCCAGATGACGGCCATCTCTGTGTAAAGTTCTTTGGGTCTCGACTCTGACAACTGCATAGTAGTCTTGTCCCAGCAAGCTCCCTCCAGATACAATCCATGTATATAACATCCCTCCGGGGGGCGCTCCTTCAGATCTGCCACCGTCTCACTGAGGACCTGGGCAAGAACAAAAGTGACGTTACCACAGAAGTGACGCTGGATCGGCTGAGATCACCGCGTTTCTGGGCTTCTCGGCATTAGGTGCTGAACTCACCTTAAAATCAAAGGAGATTGTGTCTATAGAAATCACATGTTTTCTTGCAAAATTTTGCAAAGTTCCTGTTAAGAACGCCTGAGGGAAAAACAGTCCACTGATCCAGAAGACGGAAGGGATCCCGTCCGTGATCCACTTCTGAAGGAAGTTGATTCTCTGTAGAAGATCTATGACCCAGGAGGCCAGAGGCTTCAGGGACGGATAAGCCTGAAAAGAGACAGAATTCAGCTGCACTGCCGCGTCTGGCCCGGGTGGCGGTAGATTCTGGCGGGGCGCTCACCTTGGCTCTCCACAGTTCTGGCACAGAGTTGTTATATAGACTGTTCGCCATCAGCTCCAGCTGAGAGGACATGACCACCTGGCCTTTCATTGCCTTCAGCAGATCATTCAGGGTCTGGAAGAGGACGCTGAGGAGTCGGTTATACCTGAGGGGACAAGGACTAATGTAGTAACCACAGTACCCGATGCAGCACGTCTGGCAGGTGCCCGATCCTTACCGTATGACTTCTTGTACGAGCACAGTGTTCATGGACTCCTGGTACAGGACCGGATACTTTGCCATCACATCCTGCAGTGAGATGAGCTGCGGAATCTTCTTCAAGATCCCTTCTGCAATCTCTTCCACCATCTATAGAAACGTACATCGTTATTAACCGCCCGGCCGATACAGTCACCTCGGAGACGTATGATATGGCGGCACTCGCCTCGTCACGGCTCCCTCCTGTACTCTGTGTGCGCGGCTGCAGGGTCACGAGAGATCCCAACAGGGCGAAGCTTTCATTCTGAGCAAATGTGATGTTTGCGTTTTCATGGAGTCCGAACAATTCTGTCAAATCATTGAGCGGAAGAGATCGGATGTACTGCAGGTAACCCTGAGAGAGGACGGCAAAGAGGAGGAACATGGTCACCACCCACATGGAAGCGCAGAATACTTACCTTTTACAGTGCGGTCAGAACTGTGATATTTAGGAACACTGCATCCTGACCCTTAAAGGCTATGGACACCTTTGGTGGCTTTTTTTAAATTTATTTTTGCATTGTACTCAGTTTGAGCTAAAACTCATTTTTTCAATTGGTCTTTATTAAAAATATTGAGCCGTTTTCCCTGCACAGCCTTGAGTTTATCTAGTAGCAGGATCTGAATTTTCTCTCTGCTCAGTCAGACAGGGAGGCTCCTGATCTCTGATATTATCTTACTGATAAGAATTTGGCTAAAGGTCCCTTTACATGAGACGAGGAACGAGCAGATTGTTGGGAATGAAGGGGGACTCCAGGACCACGGGAGGTCCATGCACAGTGGTCTATGTGTGTGGCAGGCCATAGCCAGCACTGGATGTTTGTGGAAATTAGAAAGCCTCCATATTTCCTGCCGGCAGCAGAGAGGTGCGTACTGCACAAATCTAACATGGCTGCGTTATCAGTACGACTACTGATAGACAGGCAGCATAGGAAGGATGTCTCACATTGAGGTCGTAGGCCGGACTGATCTGCTGATACACTCCAGACTCGGAGAACTTGTAACCTTCTTCTAGGACTGGAGGCTGGTAAAAGTCCTGCAGGATGTTCAGGAGGCAGCGTCTATCCCAGTCATCGGTGACGCGGCCGCCGTAATTAATCTCCCCAGCCGTGTAACGCAGGACCTGGAGCGAGAGCACAAGGTTAATATCTCCGCACACTCCTGTCTTCTGTAGGTGCAGACGTCCTGTTCCGTCTCATGGACTCACCTTGTAGGGGATGTCTGTATATTCCTCCAGGAACATTCGCAGCTGAGAAATGCAAATTCTGAGATCTCCGTCTGTGAATTCATAAGGAATGTTGAACCCTAACGGTCCAAACTTTCGCCTTTCCAGTATGCTCCCATGGAAGAGACAGAGAGACAGCAGCAAAGACTTGAATTCAGGAGCCTGGGGGGAGGGGAATAGGAGAGAAGTGCAAAACATGAGGAAGAAGGAAAGTAAAGGAATAGCTCTTGTACTGCTTACAGGAGTCCCGGTCCAGTCCATCACTCCTGACCCAGAAATGCATCCCCGCACACGTTGTGTTCTGCTAGAACTGTCCTGATCGGCCGGGAGGACCTGAACCTTTCTATACATTTGGAATAATCAGAGTAGTACACAGAAGTCGGGGACTTACCTTCCTGCTTTCATTAAGCTGGGCATCACTCAGGCTCAGGTAAGTGCGCAGGAGGTTTGCCTTCACACCCCTCGGAGGCTCAATGGTGAGTTTAGAGCCATTCTGCAGTATGGATACTGGGAACTGGTTACTGGGCATGCTGGTGAGCCAAACCCTAAAGTCTCGGTGAACCTAACCAAACAGCCAAGTGATACGGGTCAGCGAAATGGTGAACCATTAAACGTAAAAGACTAGACTGGTGCTCTCTGGTACCTACCTTATCTGGGTCTATGTTCTCTATTAGTCTTTCCAATGAAGGCATCCAGCTTGGGGCAAGATGGCAATTTTGGAAGAACACCCACTTTCCACGCTCCATGGCATTACGCATCATGGCTTCAGCCCGAGGACCCTGGAGATGGAAAGATGGGAAATCTCGAGGACAAGACAAACTTCCAGGAGCACGAGACCTATAGGAATATATAATGGTGGACTGCGGGTAGTTCGTGGGCACATACCTGTCCCTGGCCTAAGGATATAGCCGTTAGCTTCTTGGAAAACCTCATCTCCTCAGCAAATTTGTAGAGATCTGCGGCCGGGTCGGTGCCGGGCGATAAGATGAAGATCAATGGAGTCACAGGTGAAGACTCGCGGTAGACGGCTCCCAGGTCTGCGGTCTAGGTCCAAGCATTAACATTACAATTCCTGAGTTTCCTACCACATCCGATCCAGCACAGGGACTGCCTGCGTCCGCTTACCTGAGGCTCGATGAACCTTTGTCCCAGGTGCTGGCAGACGTAGTCCTGCATGGCGTTGGTGACCTTGTCCCCTCTTAGACATCGTAGAATCAGCAGCTTTTGGAAGGAATCTAATTTCTGGTCCAATTCACCAGGAAGCTTCTCCCTAAAATGAACAGAAATCAGGTCATTGGGCCTCCCGGCCGGCCGCGTCCTGTCACTGCTGGGATGACTTATGGGCATTCGCCAGTTTAGTGGTCGCATATAGTCCAGGGCTCACCGCTGCGGCTCGGAGCTGTCGCAGATCCGTCTGAATTCCTCCTGGTGTTGGATGATTTGCTCTTTGATGCTACTGAAGTTGCTCAGCATGCTCAAGGCCTGGACGTCTCTCCACGCTCGCTCCGTCAGCCATTCAGCACAGGGGTTGTCCGCCAGCGTGGGGGCCGTGCCGCCGGACAGCAGGAAGCGCCATTCTTCCTGCATACATTATAAGACAGTGACTCCGATAAGAAGAATGGCAGGATTACTGGAATACGCATTACAGACAACTCCTCTATCTGCCTCATGTGCCGACCTAATCCTCCGCTCTGGAGGATCACTAGGTAGCCAGTGATTTTAAGGTGTGCAATGCTTTACTGCCGCTGGACCACCCAAGGGCTGCTGGGCTTAGTCAAGAGGACGCAGAGGCGTGAGGCACAGGTGAGGTTACTTTTGGTGCCCCTGAGCGGACTCCAGGTGATCCAGGTTCCACCGCCAGACCTTCTCTATGCCGGGGTGACGTGGTAGTAGCGCACTCACCATATTGATGAGACCTTTGTCCATGAGAATCCGCACGCACAGCAGGAATGAGAACATCAGTTTATGCTTTTCGAAGAGACTCCGACAGACGTTGCAGTAGAGGCTGAAGGTGAAGTACGTGTTGATGTTGTCGATTCTTTTCTCAACAGTTTCTGGAAGAGCAAATCAAGAATTATGAAGTCTCTCGACCCATTCATAGCATGAACATAAAGCCACATAGGATACAGCATGGCAGAAGAGGCGGAGAAGCCTGGAGATTATAAGGATCAGGCCACAGTCTTATGGCTGACCATCGTCTTAGAGGAGAAGCCATCCTATTACCATGGCAGGTTTACCATCCAGTATATACAGGACAAATACTGGACACTATAGAATAAAATGGCAGCTGAATCTTCTCTAAGAAGTTGGTCAGGGATATCTGAAGTGGTCCATTGATACCAGACTGCTGCCGGATCCTTATAAAGTCAAGAAGGTGGTCATCAGATATTTTACTGCAGATTCAGTATCAGAAACAACCATCGGGAGGTGCATGAAAGTGAAGGACAATAGATATCAAGAAGAGGTTAAAGATGGAGTCTGGTGGTGATAACTGCTACTAATGGGAGTACAAAGAGATTTCCAGGCCTTACCTGCTCTCTCAGAATTGGCAATGGCAGCAGAGAAGATACCCAGGAACCACTCCAGTGAGTACTGGTACATGGGGTCTACGTTGGACAGATCTGAGACGCAGAAGAACAGAATCTGTGTCCTCACAGCCACAGGGACGTACTGCCGCCGGGTGATATCTATATCTCTTTCCGTCTGTTCGGCAACTTGAACTTTTGCCTTGAGAGAAAAGAGAAATATACAGAAAAAGTTTCCAAGCTACGACTGAGTCCATGGCTGACGAATGAGCCCTACATCTCCGTCTGCTGTTCACTCACCTTGATCTCTCCGGCTTTCACCTTTGAGGCCTCCAGAACTTTGATCAAATCGACGTCGTCCACTGGATTTCCTTGTGAGGAGCTGAGGCGCATGAGAATCTGGTCCTCGATTTCCTTCAGCTCCTGACGCATTTTAGCATTGGACAGAATTAACTGGTTCTTGGCTTCTTCCAAATCTGGACGTTCTTCAGCCACAACTTGTCCGAGGAGCTGATCCTCCAGGCCACTGGATGGAAATGGAAAGACTTAGCAACACATTCAATGGCCAAAGACCATGAAAGCCCCCAATATATCTATAGCAGGCATGCTCAACCTGCGGCCCACCAGCTGTTGCAAAACTACAACTCCCAGCATGCCTGAACAGCCTACAGTTAGCCTACAGCAGGGCATGGTGGGAGTTGTAGTTTTTCAACAGCTGGAGGGCAGCAGGTTGAGCATCCCTGATCTATAGGGATCTTATGGGTAGAGGAACCACATGCAGCACAGTTCATACACGGAGCGGCCGTGTTCACAGGTCCAGACCCATGTTATACAGTAAGTGCCATTACCTGGGAGAAAGAGTGAAGTTGATGAGCGTGACTTTGGTGCAGATTTCTGGTGGATAATGAGGGTTTGGCAGCTTGGTTGTGATGTACATTCTGAAATCATCGTGGTAGGGAATGACGGCATCACCCAAGCGTAGCACAGTGCTACCCTGCTGCTTGTACGTCTGTGATATGGAGAGAGGAGAGGCAGGGATCAGAGAAGACGGTCTAAGAAAGAACTGATGAAGTCGCCGCACGTTACTTACCTGCTTGAGCAGCACAGGTTCCAGTGCAGGATCCAGCTCCTCTCCTACGTTCTCCAGCAAAAATGGCTTCCCAAAGCGGATAGCGTTTTCTAAACTGCGTAAAAAGTCCCGGTCGCTGAGCTTCACCACGTCCAAGCCGTTGTCCTTCTCCTGTCCAAGACGACATATAGAAGAGAATGAGATCCAGAACAAACCTTACATTTCCTCGAAACGTTCGTCTTGTCCTGCACGTCGACTCACCAGGTTTTTGATCCACCTGTTGGCTTGGCCTTGGGGGTCAATGAAGTGAGACCAGCGCTGAGAATACTGAGTTATGACTCCGTTCTCCACAGACAGCGTGTCGTTAGGAAGTCCTGCAATCTGGAAGGAGAGGTGAAGGGTTAAGAGACTTCCACCCCATACCATTCAAATGAAAGTGTTGAGCTCCATTTTCTAGAGATCTCACCTGCCAGGAGCGGATCTTCACGGGGTCTCCCAGTGTCCCTATGAGGGATGGCTCATGTGTACATGGTACTTGCAGAGCCTTCAGCTTCTTGGTCCATTGCTCAAACAGGGATGTCCGGTATTGTCCCTGAGGAGACAGCAGACGTATAATCAATGACATGCAATACATTGTACTTAACAGCAGTTGTATACCAGAATCTCACCGTGAATGGTCCTAAATAAGCCAAGAAGCCGGCACAGAGCAGCAGATCTCCTGTAACGTTGACCAGCAGGTTCTCCAGGTTTAGGACTGTATCTTGCCAGCGCTGACGCTCATCAGCCAAGCCAGTGATCAACTACAAGAAAGGAAACCATCAAGTGAAGGCGTATTAGCAAGAGGAGACATTAGAGGAAGTCGGTGGCTCCCTGAATAATGCAGCTTTAAAGGGGTTGTCCCACAAAAAATATTCTACAGTTTTCAAACCAGCTCCTGGGTCTGAATACTTTTGTAATTGCATGTACATAAAAATTCTGTATAGCTACTGAGTTATTCAAGAACATGTATCTGTGTAGTGCCACTTAATTTCTTATTTCTTTGTCCTGCTCACTGAGCAGGCCGCTCATGCTCAGTTTCATCTTTCACCTGCCTCCTGAGCTGTGATAGGGAGAGCTGAGACACGCCTCCTGAGCTGTGATAGGGAGAGCTGAGACACGCCTCCTGAGCTGTGATAGGGAGAGCTGAGACATGCCTCCTGAGCTGTGATAGGGAGAGCTGAGACACGCCTCCTGAGCTGTGATAGGGAGAGCTGAGACACGCCTCCTGAGCTGTGATAGGGAGAGCTGAGACACGCCTCCTGAGCTGTGATAGGGAGAGCTGAGACACGCCTCCTGAGCTGTGATAGGGAGAGCTGAGACACGCCTCCTGAGCTGTGATAGGGAGAGCTGAGACACGCCTCCTGAGCTGTGATAGGGAGAGCTGAGACACGCCTCCTGAGCTGTGATAGGAGAGCTGAGACACGCCCCCTGAGCTGTGATAGGGAGAGCTGAGACACACCCCCTGAGCTGTGATAGGGAGAGCAGAGATACGCCTCCTGAGCTGTGATAGGGAGAGCTGAGACACGCCTCCTGAGCTGCAGCAGATAAGACACACCCCTTGAGCTGTCAGCTTGATATAAATCTAGCAGAGCAATGAATGGGGAGATCTCTGGATCCATGTGAGGTACAGGGCTGGTTCTAGCTTTGTTAGAAAGAGATTGTCCTGTTCTATATGTCTGATTTTCATTTTTTTACATTATTCATGGGATAACCCCTTTAAGTCGGTGGGTGCACTGGACTCTTTACCTTATCGGCGCGGACCAGTTTCTGTTCACATTGGTCACATTTCTGTTCCAGCTCTTCCTTCTTGGACACACAGTCCCGATACTTTGCTTGTAAAGTTGCAATCCCCTCTTCTACTTCGTTCAGTCGAGCTTTGGCTTCATCAAGGATTTTCTGGGTCACGGCCAAATCTTCCTGAGCTTCTTTTAGCGCTTGCTGCACAAAACAGAGTAATGTATGGGTTAACACGTCCTATTACCACGAAGGCAGTGTGTTAGGGTGGACCTGGTCTCACTCAGGTTACAGTTGGAAGAACTGTTCACCATTCTGTCTGTGGTGCCAGCCTGTACGGCGGAGAATCCTTCCAATACTGGAGATTTAATCTTCGCTTATGGGAAGGATTCTTGACGGTAAGAGCAGCCGCTCATTCAGATATGGCCCTGTCCATTTTATAGACATAAGATGATGGAAATCTAGAGGACTCTATATACTTACTCTTTTGGGTTCCACGGCTCGTGCCACAAAGTGATACTTGTGCATGGCCCGAACCCACTGACAGATGGAGGTACAAGCCTTTGACACTCTGGCAATGGCTGCCGGCTGAAACTCCTCATTATCAATGTAGGGCTGTATGGCTTTTATAACGGCATCTGGAATATTATCCTGACAACAGAAGGAAGAGCAGCTCGTCAGATCGTGAATCCTTTGCTTTTTCTTTTTTTTTTTAATGCTTGTCCGACTCCTACCTTGTCAAATTTGAATAACCCCTCCAGGAACTTGCCCGGGTCTTGCAGCAGACCCTTCCCCGGCTCCCAGTAGTCGTCTATTTTACTTCCAGGTTTTTCTCCAGCCACTTTCTTTGGTTTGATGCCTTTCATTATGCAGACGGCTTCAATGACAAGTTTTACTCCCACCGGGGGACGCTGCATGGCCCTGACCTGAGGAAGGAGCCCACATACGGATATATATTACTGCTCTGTGACTCTTCGTAATGTAATACCTTCATTTCCCATTGATGCTGGAGACGATCGGCTTCACCCACCTCGGTGACATCATTCTTATTAAGAGACTTTAGACTGGCGAGAGCCGCGTCCAGAGCCGGCAGCGCCTCATCCAGGTCCTTCTGGGCATCGTCTGCAATTTCCTGGGCTTTGCTGGCCTTCTCTGTGGCCTTAGTTTCTTCTACCTGCACAGAGGTCCTGGTGGCTTCAGCTACTACTGTGTCCTCCTAGAGACGACAGAAGGTTCCCGAGTTTAGTGAGCTGGTAGCAAAAAATCTGGAAACACTGCACAGACATGGAAAACCGCGTACACTGGAGAAACACAAGACAACGGCTCCGGGTTAATGTACTGATTTACCTCAATCTTCTGCATAGTGGTGACCGTGTCTCGTGCCGCCTCCTCCAGTAATGGGCGCATAATCTCTAATTCCTCCTGCATCTTGGCAACATCCTCGGCGGTGTGAAGGAGCTGAGAAAATACAACACAAACGTGGTAAAATGGAAGGCGAATGACACTGAATGGGCCCCGATCAGGGTGACAAGAGCCCCGTGTGTAGGAATCTTCTCCACAATTATCTAACATGTATGAATACGCCCAGGTGGAGATATCGAGGATATCCCAAGATCAGGATCACTTGATATTCCACTAAGACGTAGCACTGACATGATGCAGACTTTGGGGGTCACTTTCTGCAGCAAGTGGATGAAACGTCTTCACTTGCGTAAATCAGGTGAAATGAGTCCGATCAAACAATAGAAAATGAGATAAATAAATCACAAAAATGCAACAAGATGAAGGCTGAAGACTCATGAGGAGGAGGAGGTGACCTATGTGAGTATGGCTCCTTACCTTGTCTAGCCCACTCTTCATCCTCTCCTTGGCCGTCTTGATCTCCATCAGTTTCTTACCGATAAGACTGGAATATATGCCCAGCAGCTCCAGGTAACTCTTGGGTGTGATGTAATTATGCCGTGAGAGCTCGGCCAAGTATTGCTTGGACTTGACAGCGACCGACTGATGCATCTCCACACACATCTGGATCTGTATCGGGACAATGCACAGAATTATCAGGTGTCTACTTCATCGCAGCTTCAGGACACATAGGGGGGTAGAGAACGTCGAGTGTCTCCAACCTACCATGCCTTGGACGACTGATTCTCGAGACTCGAGCTCTGGGATCTCCATTAGGAAAGAAGAGGCTACTGACTGTAAGGCTTCTGCCGGCCACTCGTCAAACCAGTCGATGGTGCAACAAGTCACCAAGGACGGGAACTGCCGCAACCTGGAGCGGAACACCTCACCTATCGGACTATAAGAGAAGAATGAAGATGAGACGTCCACCAATCCTCTTGTTCGTTCAGTGGTGGAGATGTCAGGGAGACGTACCTCATGCACAGCACGGTGTGAATGTTGCCCCTGACTCGTCTTGTGTAGGCCGCCATTAAGTTGGCTTTTGTTGGCGGTTGCCCCATGTCTTGCACCACTGGTTTCATGACCGAGACAATCTGATCCTGCTCCTCGGGTCCATACAGGTTGGGGACGTCTCCTGAATTGAGGATGTTGTTAATGTCTTCGAGGAATGACTCGTTCTTAATCTTAAAGAGAAAAGGTTATTGGAAGAAGAAATGGTTGACTATCTGGAGAACACAGTAAAGAAATCTCTTGCTGACATCTGTCTATATACTCGTAGAAAAGATGGCGGCAGCCAACCTGCGTGTCGCTGAAAAGGAAAGTGATGGGAGTATTCTGCAGCCCGGCTTTCAGCAAAATTCCCTTAATGTCTTCTCTCCATTCTGGGATTCCATAGTTTTTTGACAATTCGATCTGGAAACATTCATATTCCGCCCTTGATAGATAAAAGTAAATGTATAAGAATGAACCAGGACGTCATAACTAAGACGGCGTTCTGTGTGAGTCCTTACATGTGGCTGGCCAGTCTGGTTAGGGACTGTCTTCCACTTCCTCCAACACCTAAGAGCAGGGCGTTGCCAAGCGGTTGGCGCAGGACCCGACTGATGCGGCAAATATGTTGAATGGCGTCTAGGAAAAGGACCAACTTCATCTTTGCTGTGTTGATCTGATTATAATCTTCCATGTAATCCGTCATGACACGAAGGAGCTGATGGAAAACAGAGAACTAATTACTTAGGAACGAGGACTTAGAGCCCAGTTTTGATGGTTTTGTGGATTTTCATACCTTTTCTCGGTCTTCAAGGAGCTGATATGATTTGGCATCTGATCCGGAGGTCACAAAATCACCGTACAGTACGGGCTGCTGCGGTATCACCTCCTCAAAGGTGGCTCCGAATTCCTGCATCTGTCCCTTCATGAGGTCATCAAACCATTTCCGGTCTTCATCGTTCACCAGCCGGTCCTGGAAAACCCGGCACGATTCATGGTACCAAAGCTTCAGGAGACCAGTCTTGTCCTGTGAAAGGGAACAGAGACAGACGCATCAATGACACCGGCTCCTGCAGTGCATACCATAGGGAGTGAACCCCCAAAAAGCCAGAAGACCTCCTTCACCTGGCATTGACCTTTGCATGGTACCTCTTGTGCTCACCTCGATCTTAGCTGGTTCAGCCATCAATATTCCTTGGAAAACCTTGGACAGGTCTCGGAGGTTGAACGTGTAGTGAGACTTCGCTGGGGTGGGGAGCAGCTGTGATGTGATGGTCTTGTACATTCTGATTGTCGCCTCCACCAGCTGCTCTGTGAGGGGCTGAATGGCCGGGGCCCCGGCTGCAAGGAACAGAAGACAAGTGATGATGATGGAGATTGACCTTGATAAACACGTGTGGAGCCACATTCCACTGACGGGACGCTGCACAGGCTGACAACATAGAGGTAATGAGCGGAGGACTTCACGTGGTCTGTACCAGGACACAGATCTAGTGCAGGATGAGATGGTCTGGGTATCTGCTCTGCTTCCTCGTAACCTGCACTTCTCCTACGTCAGGTATACAGTTCCTTCTCCTCACTTACTGACTGCGTCCTGTAACGTCTCTCTCCAAGTAATCCAGGCAGAACATGGTAACTGTTCAGTAATTGTGCTCATCTTAAAAAGGATTTCTGGACATCGGAATATAGTCAGTGTCTCGGTGGATAATGTGCCCCACGTCTCACCTTTATATTCATGCAGTTATATCCCAGACTCCTGAGGAGAAGCTGCTTCCTCACTGATCAACTCCTTGTAACCTCTAATTATCTAAAGGAGGTAATGTCTGCCTGACACAGCCCGGGTGGACATACAAGCGCCTGGTCAGTGATCTACTCCTCAGGCAGTGATCAGGTACAACCCTGCGCTGCGAGAGCGATGGGGGAGAGGATTCTGTAAATGTGATAAACTGCGAGGAAGAGCTGAGGAGAGCGGGTCAGTATCTTCTGTAGGGACCAGGTGGGTGGAGGAGACAGAACAGGCGCTCCTGGTGAGGTGATCTGTATGCACTGTCCTTCTTTTGTATGGAGACGTTCCTGCATCTTCTCCTCCATGTGACGGCTGTGTCCGCCGGGTGTGCGGGCTCCTTGTATTGATATCAGTATGACTGCTGTCACAATGTCCGCTGAAGTTGGGGACAGAGAGGACAGCATAGTGCAGGATTTGATATGGAGCTATGTTACTATTAGAGATGAGCGGACGTGCTCGTAACGAGCACTGCAGCGCTCGGCTCCCCTCCGCTCGCATGGGCGCAGGCATCCGGATCCGTCCTCCTCACCCGAGCGCAGGGGAGCCGAGCGCTACAGTGCTCGTTACGAGCACGTCCGCTCATCTCTAGTTACTATGTTCCCCCCTGGTAAGAACTTTCTATATGGTGGGATGGGCACTTTGTGGCACCTCCATAAGAAATCCTGCTGTGCGCTCTCCTTATGCATTGGCCCTATGGCTGCAGGCCAGTGACGCCATTGCAAGCCAAGCGTGGTAAAGCAGCAGGGCTCATTCCAGCAGCAATGCAAACCCACAGGCACAGCCATAACATGGAGAAGACATGTGAGTGCCTACAGATCACCCCAAAGCATTACGAAGGGTAGTGCATCAGGCGCGCGCCCTGGTCCGGAGAGCTAATACGCCTGACATTGGCGGCTTCAGGCAGGAAGATTACACAGTCCTGCACATAAGGAGCACAGGGAAGTTCTCATTCCAGATCTCCACTGGTGAAGGATACAAGCACTAATACCTGATCACTTAATTCAAGCAAAATTCCATTCATCCAGCATGATGTGATATCCCAGACCATCGGACACAGTGTCCTTCAGGATCCCGTCCTCCTACTCCTTCGTCCTCGTCACTTACCCATCCAGCTTCCCAGAATGGTGGAGAAGATCCTTCTCTTGCTGCTGTCGCCCATCTCCGTAAAGCACAAGTAGTTGAAGTGACGTGTGAGACGAGGTGACACCGGATTCCTGCCGCCTCCGGGGGGTCCCATGGCGCACAGAAAATTAATGTCCACTAATTTCTTGAAGACTCCTGCAAAGGTTGGAAAGGTCGTTGGTCATGGGTTTTATTCTTTCATTCAGCTTCCCTGGACCCTGAGGTTTTGCCAAGCATCAAGGCTAAATGACTACAGGACGGGGTCTGTTTTGGGAGGGGGTCCTCGTTTTAGTTCCAGTCCCTGATTTTCCTGTTCATGTGAGTGACATACATGATCGGTCCTTACCTATCTGCTTGCGGTCATACCATCCTCCGTGGTCCATCCACTGTCTCAAGAGCTCGATAGGAGGCTGTGCTCCGTATGTCTCCAGGGCCGGCATGTTCATGTCGTCAATGAAGAAGATAAAATAGCGTCCTAGGGGTGGTCCGAACACCCCCTTCCTCCTGTAATGACAGATAGCTGGAGCTAATGGTTGCAAGTAGATGAATCCTACTACTGTCTATGTATTCGCCCCTCCTGATAATGGCCCCTCCTGATAATGGCCTCTCCTGATAATCGCCCCTCCTGATAATCGCCCCTCCTGATAATCATCCCTCCTGATAATGGCCCCTCCTGATAATGGCCCTCCTGATAATGGCCCCTCCTGATATTCGCCCCTCCTGATATTCGCCCCTCCTGATAATCGCCCCTCCTGATAATCGCCCCTCCTGATATTCGCCCCTCCTGATAATCGCCCCTCCCTGATATTCGCCCCTCCTGATATCGCCCCTCCTGAATAATCGCCCCTCCTGATAATCGCCCCTCCTGATAATCGCCCCTCCTGATATCGCCCCTCCTGATAATCGCCCCTCCTGATAATGGCCCCTCCTGATAATCGCCCTTCCTGATAATCGCCCCTCCTGATAATCGCCCCTCCTGATAATGGCCCCTCCTGATAATGGCCCCTCCTGATAATGGCCCCTCCTGATAATCGCCCCTCCTGATATTCGCCCCTCCTGATAATCGCCCTCCTGATAATGGCCCCTCTGATAATGGCCCCTCCTGATAATCGCCCCTCCTGATAATCGCCCCTCCTGATATTCGCCCCTCCTGATAATCGCCCTCCTGATAATCGCCCCTCCTGATAATGGCCCCTCCTGATAATCGCCCCTCCCAATAGTCGCCCCTCCTGATAATCGCCCCTCCTGATAATCGCCCCCTCGTGAAATGTTTCTTGCCTTTTGTCCAGTTTGCTGTCGATCAGGTCTTGGGTTTGATTTGCTGAGGTTCTTGCAGAGAACATAAGGAAGTGGCTGATATATTCCTGCGGCATGTTCTTCAGCAGCTTGTCGGAGATGGTCAGGGTCTTCCCTGTACCTGTGGGACCCACACACAGAACCTGCAGACAAAATGCTTGATGAGTCCCTATATAAGGACTGCTGCTCAGACGCTGCTGTCATAATGGCTCCTGTGGACTCACTGGCTTTTTGTTGGTCAGCAGCATCCCCAGGAGATGAGACATTCGGACGGTGTCCAGGGTGGGCACGATGATGTCGGCATAGCTGGTGTCAGGAGCTATGGAGAAAGGAGCGGAGGACTCCATCCAGTTCACCCAGCGAACCTCAAAGAGAAAAACATGTGTAAGCATGTGGAATAACAGGTGGCGGTGCTGGCGTCCCTACACAGGGCGACACATAGCACACACGTCTCACCTTCCTCCGCGTCTCCTCATCCTCATCCTCCGCAACACTGCTTATCCCAGCATCGTCCAGCACATAGTCATAGACCAGGCCTTCTTCTGGGAAGAGTACGGTCACCTGAGGATTGTGCAGAGAGTCAGCCGTACTATACAGGTGGAGCAGGATGTAGTGCAGAGGGAGGTGCAGTGGAGAATTGGTGATAGTTTCTGCTTCAAGTGCCTAAAACCTTATTGGAGGCTGGAAAGTGCTTTATAGAAAAGGAGGATCCCAGAGCCTCCCAGATGTAGTTACAGCATGCTAGGAGTTGTAGTTTCTCAGCAGATGCGGCTTAAACACGAGAGTCATTAACATGGCTGCAGCTCGCGTTAATTTGTTTTACCTTCTCAGAAATAATTTTTTCCCTCAAATATGTGTTGAAGAGCGCACGGCCGTCAGAGTCGCCGGTGATTCCCACGCTCCAGATCAGGGAGAATAGGAACCAGCTTTCCACCAGCTCCCCGACGCGATCCAGCTTTTCTTGGGGGATTTTCTTCCGTCCCTGGAAAATCAGAATGAACGTCCTCAAACAACCCTGGGCAAGTCTGTGTGTTCTGGATGGGAAGAGGGGAGAAAGCTGCGGCCAGACCCCCTCTGCCCCCCCAGGACAATCTGCCCCTCCAGACCCCCTCTGCCCCCTCCAGGACAATCTGCCCCTCCAGGACAATCTGCCCCCTCCAGACCCCCTCTGCCCCCTCCAGGACAATCTGCCCCTCCAGGACAATCTGCCCCTCCAGACCCCCTCTGCCCCCTCCAGGACAATCTGCCCCCTCCAGACCCCTCTGCCCCTCCAGGAAATCTGCCCCCTCCAGACCCCCTCTGCCCCCTCCAGGACAATCTGCCCCCCTCCAGACCCCCTCTGCCCCCTCCAGGACAATCTGCCCCCTGCAGGACAATCTGCCCCCTCCAGGACAATCTGCCCCTCCAGGACAATCTGCCCCTCCAGACCCCCTCTGCCCCCTCCAGACCCCCTGCCCCCTCCAGGACAATCTGCCCTCCAGGATACATGCCTCAGGACAATCTCCCCTCCAGGACAATCTGCCCCCCAACTCCCCTCTGCCCCCTCCAGGACAATCTGCCCCCTCCAGACCCCCTCTGTCCCTCCAGACATCTGCCCCTCCAGACCCCCTCTGCCCCCTCCAGGACAATCTGCCCCTCCAGACCCCCTCTGCCCCCTCCAGGACAATCTGCCCCTGCAGGACAATCTGCCCCCTCCAGGGACAATCTGCCCCCTCCAGGACCCCCTCTGCCCCCTCCAGACCCCCTCTGCCCCCTCCAGGATAATCTGCCCCCTCCAGGACAATCTGCCCCCTCCAGGACAATCTGCCCCTCCAGACCCCCTCCTGTCCCCTCCAGGACAATCTGCCCCTCCAGACCCCCCTTCTGCCCCCTCCAGACCCCCTCTGCCCCCTCCAGACCCCCTCTGCCCCCTCCAGGACAATCTGCCCCTCCAGGATAATCTGCCCCCTCCAGGACAATGCTGCCCCCTCCAGGACAATCTGCCCCTCCAGACCCCCTCTGTCCCCTCCAGGATCATCTGCCCCTGCCAGACCCCCTCTGCCCCCTCCAGGACAATCTGCCCCCTCCAGGACAATCTGCCCCCTCCACACCCCCTCTGCCCCCTCCAGGACAATCTGCCCCTCCAGACCCCCTCTGTCCCCTCCAGGACAATCTGCCCCTCCAGACCCCCTCTGTCCCCTCCAGGACAATCTGCCCCCTCCTGGACAATCTGCCCCCTGCAGGACAATCTGCCCCCTCCAGGACAATCTGCCCCCTCCAGACCCCCTCTGCCCCCTCCAGGACAATCTGCCCCTCCAGGATAATCTGCCCCCTCCAGGACAATCTGCCCCTCCAGGACAATCTGCCCCTCCAGACCCCCTCTGTCCCCTCCAGGACAATCTGCCCCTCCAGACCCCCTCTGCCCCCTCCAGGACAATCTGCCCCCTCCAGGACAATCTGCCCCCTGCAGGACAATCTGCCCCTCCAGACCCCCTCTGTCCCCTCCAGGACAATCTGCCCCCTCCACACCCCCTCTGCCCCCTCCAGGACAATCTGCCCCTCCAGACCCCCTCTGTCCCCTCCAGGACAATCTGCCCCCTCCTGGACAATCTGCCCCCTGCAGGACAATCTGCCCCCTCCAGGACAATCTGCCCCCTCCAGGACAATCTGCCCCCTCCAGACCCCTCTGCCCCCTCCAGGACAATCTGCCCCCTCCAGGACAATCTGCCCCCTCCAGGACAATCTGCCCCCTCCAGGCTTCTCTGTCCCCTTTAGACCATCCTGCCCCCAGACCTCTCTGTCCTCCCATGAACCCTTTGGCCCCTCCAGACCCCTCTGCCACTTTTAAAGGCTATGTAAACCTTTGGAGTCAAATTTTTTTATGATTGCATTTAACTTATTTTTGGTTAAAAATCATATTTTCAATTGGTCTTTATTAACAATATTGAGCTGGGGTTAAAGGGTTAACTGTTTGTCTAGCTGTGTGACTGGTACTTTCACTTTCACTTTGTGCCGGTCATCTAATTACCCTTATCTGTCAACTACTGAGAAGTCTTATTTAAGCCACATTCTTATCATTAAGGTAAGGATTGAGCTTTAATGTGTGTTTATGATGTGAGAGAGAAGAGATAAGGAGTCCGTCTGCTTCTCAGATGACGGAATTAAGAAAAAAATCGACAGGCTTCTCAGCTCTGTACAGAAAAAAGGATTCCATATTGTTAATAAAGACCAATTGAAAAAGTGATTTTTAGGTCAAAATAAGTATAATGCAATAATAATAAAAAAAATTGTCCGCAAAGGTGTACATGGTCTTTTAGCTTCTCTGTCCCCTTTAGACCATTCTGCCCCCCGACCTCTCTGTCCTCCCATAAACCCTTTGGACCCTCCGGACCCTCTGCTGGTGACTCCGAGTGCCCAACCGCTATCACCCTCGACGTCAGCTGTTGGGGGAGGGTCATGTCCCTTACACATTAGGCCGACACCACTGAAATGATCAGGTTCAGCTAATGTATATCTGCTGGGTATGGCCAGTGGGAGTTCGGCAGAGGACACCCTCCTATCAGATAACTTCACAATTGGCAGAACTATGAATGCAGCTCATACAGGCTGTAAGTCAGAATCAGTACAAGATAAGTACAGCAGATTTATAGAGTTACCGAACATGACATGGAGACCGAATATTAAGGGGTTTTTACCTCTCTTGGAATAAAAGGTTCAAAGAAACAGTCGAGCAGCTTCAGGAGACTCGTCACCAGGTTACTGGAGGTGGAGGCGATGACTTCCTTCACTGTACGATGCACAAACTGGATGGAATCCTGAAGAGAAGAGATGAGTGGATGCTTTACACTGCAGTTCTGCTCCACCAGGTACAGCTATAATCAATGACTCAAGTTTATGGAGTCTGAGGTAGTCTGAGACGTGAAATCTACCTCCATTCTCCATGCTTTACACTGCAGCTCTTTTTGTTCAGATTGTGGAGATATTTACAGCCAAGAAAAGGAAGACAGTTAGTCTTGAAGATGTCTTGGCTGCATCGACAACACCAATGACTTTTACCTGCAGGAACCGCGAGAACAAAGACTCCAACTGCTCCACGTGGGGTTTCATGACGGGGGGGATCTGACGAAGCCAGCATTCGGTAAATGGGCCGAGTCCAAGAATACTGGGTTCCAGATACACCATGCCACAGCGGGAAACCGTGGCCGGAGAAGCAACGGCCAAATCCTGGACCTCAAACATCATGGTCATGGCCTAAAGGAGAAGAGGAGGTTTTAGTCTGATGAAGAGTTAGGCCTGGGGCCAGGGGCGTAGTTATAGGGGGTGCAGAGGTAGCAGGAGCCTGAGGGGGCCAATAACCCTTCTGCCACATAGGAAGACATACAAAGCACTGAGGGAAGGGGGCCCAATCTGAACTCTTGCACCTGGGCCCATGAGGCTATAGCTACGCTCCTGCCTGGGGCCTGATAGAGTCAGTGCTCCACAGTCACCTCCGTGAGCTTTATGATCTCCCCCGAGCTCAGACACAGCTTCTTATTGTCATCCAGCACCGTGTTCATATTCTCAATCCAGACGGCGTCTACGGGGCCATCGAACATGTACCACTTCTTGTCTGGGTCTGAAGATGAGGCGCCTCCTCGGATGAGCGATGAGAGGATCCCGTCCGTCCTGCGAAGTGAGCAGAGAATCCGCAGTAATGGGACATCTCAATGGAGGGGAAGGAGCCTCAGTATTCAGGGTGCAATGCTTTACCATTCATGGGTGAGAAGATCGAACTCTCCGTACAGCTGACCCATGGTGATGGACTTGGGATTTAAGACGTAGTAGTGAACGTTCTCGTAGGTCCCTCCACTGACAGAGGGAAGACCCTTCAAGGAGGACATAGCAGCGGCGAGGACCTTATAGCACTGAGGAGACAGGAGGGACAATCGTACTGTCTGCCGTCATCATATATGGTCGGTGCCAAACTACCCGTCACTACCGCCACACACCTCCGACTTTCCTGAACCGGTAGGTCCCACAAGCATCAGGCCGTGTCGTACCACGGTGGTCTCATACAGCTGGATGCACTTGGTCACAAATCCTGATAGAAGACAGAAAATGACAGGATATTGAGTGATACGACCTTCAGGGAGAAGCCTCTGGTCAGCCACTCATTGGGATGGATATGGTAGATTGAGCAGTAGATCGAAAACCAATGTTCTCATCGGACATGGATCTCCAGGACTTTAGTAACTCTGAAGGACCAACACACAAATGTGAAATCATCTTCCAGATTTCCTCTTACCGTCCACATCCTTGAGGTTTCTCTGGGAGCAGGTCTTCCGAATTGCCTCCTCCAGGCTTCCATAATCTATAGGTTCCTCCTCAATCCTCGGGAAAAGGTCTGACACGATCCCACTGAAGAGCTTCAGATCATCCTGAAGGAACTTGGGCACGTTGACATCTCGGATAGCTCGGAGGCAGATGAGTTCCTGCAGAGACCCCAGAAGAAGAACGTGATGTGATTTGCATCGAAGAACAGAACTCCCTGTCACGGTTCTGCAGGAACGGACGTGTGCTGATTATGGCAGCCTGTATTCTGTGAAGTGTTGGCTGACAAGGATGGCACCGTATACAGACTGCCATAAACAGCACCTGTACCCGGCACCGATCCAGCAGATCTGATCTGAAAGTGGCTCCAAACACGTAAATGCAGATAAAATAATGGCGTCACCTCATTCATGGTCGGATTCTCTCTCTTCAAGTTTCCGGCTGCAGAAATGACGGTTTTTACGGCTCTCATTCCAAAATCATAGTGATCCTGCAATGCAATAGTCCAGTGGTCATCAATGATGGAGGTCAAGGGCGGCAGATGTGTGCATCAATAAAGCATACAATGAATACGTCCTTTAAGCTTTAATGTCTCACTACTTCAAGATCTCTGCTTACTATCAGTGAATGGAGACATTATTTGCCTTGTTGATGCTTCTCACAGCTGAGGGTTTGCTACAGTTGTATCCAGTCTAGACAATCCTGTGAGCTTAACCCATGAGCAGCACAAATTTCCAAGGGTTTTCTACAATGTATCAGCACAAGAAAGTTCCAGAGGATTGTCTAGACTGGATACAATTGTAGCAAACGCTCAGCTGTGAGAAGTATGAGGTCTGTTCACGTTCTCAACCCCTGAAGCTTAGGAACATGTTTTGATTCAATGAAGGCAAGCAGAGATCTGGAGAATGGGACTTGTAACATAAGGATTATTAGGAAGTTTCAGATCTTTTTGTCCCGAGCCCATAGGTCACCTGGGAACTCAGCTGCTCGGACGAAAGCTTGAAAGTTGTCGTTATTTTCTTTGCTAAAATCTTGGCATTGTTAAATCCGAAAGAATATAAGGAGATCTCCGCAATCATGGCGTAATCCGGCACCATCATCGCCACGGGACGGAAGAGCGCCTGGAAGGACAAACACGTAATGAAATAAACCGGTGATCGCATCATCAGTGCTGGGGATACTGGTCCGAGCGCTGCGTCACCTTCAGGTTATCCGGTAATTCTGTGCGGCCGGCGTATCCAGGATTCATGGTAATGAAAACAGCGCAGGTCGACACAAGCGGGATCTCCACCCCCTCAAACATGAAGCGGTCCACCTGATCAACAGAGGAGAGCGTGAACGGAATGGACTGGAGTGACAACCAGAGTGCAGCCCTAATAGGCTCACACTAAACTCCAGGTGGACTGTAGGACATCAACTGTCCGAACCCCACAGTGCCTGGACATGAAGAGAACCTGGGAGCGGCCATATTGGGGTCACACTTACGACTGTGGTCTGAATCCTGACTAGGGACGTCAACTGTCCAAACCCCACAGACCTGACAACAGACGTGCATCCAGCGGAGCTCCTGTCAGGTAGGGGCACACCAGGTTCTGACACTGGCAGGCACCAGGATGTATGCAGCGCCTGGACACGAAGAGAACCTGGGAGCGGGTCTGATTAAATATTATGGGTCTGAGTGGAGTTGCTTATGGGACTGAATTAATTTTAGGAATTTAGTCTGGGGTCCGGTTAATTTTAGGTGTCTGGTCTCGTGAGACTGGATTCTATACTGTAAGAGCAGTGAGACTATGGACTCTTTACTGTAAGAGCAGTGAGACTATGGACTCTTTACTGTAAGAGCAGTGAGACTATGGACTCTTTACTGTAAGAGAAGTGAGACTATGGACTCTTTACTGTAAGAGCAGTGAACTAGGACTATACGTAAGAGCAAGTGAGACTAGGACTCTTTACTGTAAGAGAAGTGAGACTATGGACTCTTTACTGTAAGAGCAGTGAGACTATGGACTCTTTACTGTAAGAGCAGTGAGACTATGGACTCTTTACTGTAAGAGCAGTGAGACTATGGACTCTTTACTGTAAGAGCAGTGAGACTATGACTCTTTACCTGTAAGAGCAGTGAGACTATGACTCTTTACTGTAAGAGCAGTGAGACTATGGGACTCTTTACGGTAAGAGCAGTGAGACTATGGACTCTTTACTGTAAGAACAGTGAGACTATGGAGTCTTTACTGTAAAGGAGTGAGACTATGGACTCTTTACGGTAAGAGCAGTGAGACTATGGACTCTTTACGGTAAGAGCAGTGAGACTATGGACTCTTTACGGTAAGAGCAGTGAGACTATGGACTCTTTACGTAAGAGCAGTGAATATGGATTCTTTACTGTAAGAGCAGTGAGACTATGGACTCTTTACTGTAAGAGCAGTGAGACTATGGACTCTACTGTAAGAGCAGTGAGACTATGGACTCTTTACTGTAAGAGCAGTGAGACTATGGACTCTTTACTGTAAGAGGAGTGAGGACTATGGACTCTTACTGTAAGAGCAGTGAGACTATGGACTCTTTACTGTAAGAGCAGTGAGACTATGGACTCTTTACTGTAAGAGCAGTGAGACTATGGACTCTTACTGTAAGAGGAGTGGATGACTTACTGAAGGGGACTGGCCTTTACTGTAAGAGCAGTGAGACTATGGACTCTTTACTGTAAGAGCAGTGAGACTATGGACTCTTTACTGTAAGAGCAGTGAGACTATGAACTCTTTACGGTAAGAGCAGTGAGACTATGGACTCTTTACGGTAAGAGCAGTGAGACTATGGATTCTTTACTGTAAGAGCAGTGAGACTATGAACTCTTTATGGTAAGAGCAGTGAGACTATGGATTCTTTACTGTAAGAGCGGTGAGACTATGGACTCTTTACTGTAAGAGCAGTGAGACTATGGACTCTTTACTGTAAGAGCAGTGAGACTATGGACTCTTTACTGTAAGAGCAGTGAGACTATGAACTCTTTATGGTAAGAGCAGTGAGACTATGGATTCTTTACTGTAAGAGCAGTGAGACTATGGACTCTTTACTGTAAGAGCAGTGAGACTATGGAACTCTCTCCCTGAGGAGGTGGTGATGGTAAGTTCACTATAAGATCAGGAGGGGCCTGGATGTATTACAGGTTATAGTTACTAGAGAGGGGTCATTGATCCAGGGAGTTATTCTGATGCCTGATTGGAGTCGGGATGGAATTTTTTCCCCCTAAAATAAGGAAAATACTTCTAACTCACAGGGGTTTTTGCCTACTTCTGGATCAACTTTGCAGGCTGGATGGACAGAGGTCTTTTTTCAGTCTTACAAACTGTTACCAGACCACTGCCCTGTTAAGCGGACCTTTACTAGTCGAGTACTCCTGAAATAGACCTTAGCTGCTTTCTTACTCGTTGCTGCTGAGCCTTCTGGATTGTGGTGATCTGCTGGGCCACCACAGACAACACCTCAATGTCAATCCGATTGAATTCGTCAAAGCAAGCCCAGGCTCCGGAGCTGTGCGGACAGACAGGAGGGACAACATTGGCATACAGAGGGCAAAACCGGTAAAATAAGACCATCCTGTCTTAATGTGAAACATGAATATCTCTTCTTCAGCACCCACCTGGCTAACCCTTTGAAGAACTTGCCCATGGCCATGAAGTCCAGCTGGTCGGAGCAATTGAACACAACAGTCTGGATTGCGAGAGCTTTCCCCAGGTCTTTTGTGGTCTCCGTCTTCCCTGTTCCAGCGGGTCCAGCAGGGGCACCCCCAAACTTTAAATGGAGGGCCCCAGTGAGTGTCAAGTAGCACCTACAAAGACAGAGACCTCTGCTTACAGTTCTGCCCTTCCACAGTAGTATTTCCCTTGTATCACCTGGTAAACGTACCTGTCTGTCAGCGGCGTTATGACCAGACGTCCTGTATTTCCCAGGTATTCATAGCCATATAGGAACTCGGCATTGACCGCTCTAACATACAGGTCATCGCGGCTCCAGTAATACCTGCAAGTTAACGGAAAGACTGTGAACCTTTCCTGTGGGGTCAACAGAACGCAAAATCTCTTGCCCAAAGTCTTTCAGGACAAAATAAAAAACCTGCTTTTTTATATCAGTGACCGTACCGGAGCTGGGATATCCACTCAAAGTCATTGACGCTGTTGACATTTTCCTCAATCAGGCGAGCGGCGACATCTTTGGCGTGGACCTCAATCACAATGAGGGCAGAGAGGATGGATCGTTGCATGCGAGATAGTTTACCTCGGACCAAAGCGACAAGGTCACTGAGCTGCAGGAAGAGACAAACATTAATGGCCATTCTGCAGGCATATGTTTGAGGGTGAGGCGAATGGGTCACAAAGAAGAAAGATATGAGTACACGGGGGAATAAGGTCCTAACCCTGGACAGATGGCACAACTACGCACAGAATATTGGAGGCTCCTACAAAACACATCCCCGTGTGAGATTACCTCTAACCAGAAACCCACTGACCTGAGCCTCCAGCTGTGGAAAGAGCCTGGTGGACAGATCTCCAGCCTCCAGGGCCTCGGACACTTCTTTAGTCCAAAATGTCTGACATCCGGCTATGGTGACCTGACCCGGCCAGTTCATCACCCACTCCGAACGAGGAGTCTGGAAATGAGAGGCTAGGAATAAGCCAAAGTCAGGAAGACATGGAAGACAACAGCACTCCGATGAATCTTACCTCCGGATAGACCTTTATAGATCTCTCTATGTAATCCCGCACACTGGCCTTCATGACCTTCTCCACCTCCAGTAACCAGTCTTCCACATTGCCCGTTGGGTAGATGGGTTTGCACAGCTGCACCTCCTCGCCCTCAGCGGAGTACATGTGAGTGATCTGTAGATCAGGCTGGAACAACAGCTGGAGAGAAGAAGCAACTATGTAAATGGACCTTACCTACATGTGTTACATCATACCAACTGTCCGGATCCACAGTCTCACCCGTGCAATATTCTCAAAGCACTTGCGTAAGTGCGGCTGCACGGCAGTGGGATCCTTGGTTTGGGAGAGGATTTCCAGGAGTTCATCATCAGAAAGGAAGTAGAACCTGAAAAAGGCAAAGATTTCAGCTTTAAAGGAGTATTCTGGTTGTTTGAAGCTATACCCTACCCCACCTATTAGATTAGTGGGAGTCCTACCATTGGGGCCCACCAATTTCCAGAATGGGAATCCTGTACCCCATCACAATGAACAGATTGGACATTTCCAAGGGGGTTAAAGAGATAGCTGAGTACAGCCCTCAACTGTGTCTGGAACTCCCATAGAAATGAATACAGCAGCAGTGTGCATGCCCAACTAGCCAATCTATTCATTTTGGTGAGCTAAATGGGCCACGAGGTCCCCATTCTGATGATCGGTCGGGGTCCCAGCTCGGTATAATGCTCAGGCACTCAGTGTAATGCTCAGATCCTCTGTATAATGCCCAGGTTCTCCGTATAATGCTCAGGTGCTCAATTTAATGCTCAGGCACTCACCACAAGGCTCGTGTTTTCTCACCTGGGGAACGCTCCTCTCTTGGTCTCCAAATATTCACTGAGTCCCTTTTGCACCAGTTCCAGCAGTTTGTTGCATTCTCTAAGACTTTCCAGGAGACGAGGATCTGGGCACAAGGAAATGACCTGGAGAAAAATAGTGGGTTAGATCCCTATGTGCCTGAGTACAGGGCTCAGCTCATGTATGTAATGATCTCCATATATAGTGAACATGGTGGAAAAAATGTCTTGTGGTTTTCACAATGTAGTTCTGGTGTCGAGAAGAGGAAGGTGTCCACGTGATTTACTACAGAGTTGTAGTCTGTATATACTCCTCATCCAGATAGTAGGCACAGAAAACCACAGTTTAGCCCCATCATTGCACTATCATAGCCCATGTCTCCTATGGGGCACTCCAGTTCCGCTCCCTCCCCTGTCCATGCTCACTCCTCCAGTCCTATCCCTCCTCCAATCCTATCCCCCTCTAGTCCTATCCCTCCTCCAGTCTTATCCCCCCTTCCAGTCCTATCCCCCTTCCAGTCCTATCCCCCCAGTCCTATCCCTCTCCAATCCTCTCCCTCCTCCAGTCCTATCCCCTCTCCAGTCCTATCCCCTCTCCAGTCCTATCCCTCTCCAATCCTATCCCCTCTCCAGTCCTATTCCTCCTCCAGTCTGATCCCCCCAGTCCTATGCCTCTCCAATCCTATCACCTTTCCAGTCCTATCCCTCCTCCAGTACTATCCCCCTTCCAGTCCTATCCCCCCAGTCCTATCCCTCTCCAATCCTATCCCTCCTCCAGTCCTATCCCCTCTCCAATCCTATCCCTCCTCCAGTCCTATCCCCTCTCCAGTCCTATTCTTCCTCCAGTCTTATTCCCCCAGTCCTATGCCTCTCCAATCCTATCACCCTTCCAGTCCTATCCCTCCTCCAGTACTATCCCCTCTCCAGTCCTATCCCCCCTCCAGTCCTATCCCTCTCCAATCCTATCCCCCTCCAGTTTTCTTTCTTCCAGTCCTATCACTCCTCCAGTCCTATCCACTCTCCAATCCTATCCCCCCCCAGTCCTATCCACCCTCCAGTCCTATCCCCCCTCCAGTCATATCCCCCTTCAGTCCTATCTCCCCTCCAATCCTATCCCCCTCCAATCCTATCCCTCCACCAGTCCTATCCCCCTCCAGTCCTATCTCCCTTCCAGTCCTGCTCCCCCTCCAGTCCTATCCCTCCACCAGTCCTATCCCCCTTCCAGTCATATCCCCTCTCCAGTCCTATCCCCATTCCAGTCCTATCCCCCTTCCAGTCCTATTCCTCCTCCAGTACTATCCCCTCTCCAGTCCTATCCCCCCTCCAGTCCTATCCCCCTCCAGTCCTATCTTTCTTCCAGTCCTATCACTCCTCCAGTCCTATCCCCTCTCCAATCCTATCCCCACCAGTCCTATCCACCCTCCAGTCCTATCCCCCCCTCCAGTCCTATCCCCCTTCCAGTCGTATCCCCCTATAGTCCTGCTCCTCCCTCCAGTCATATCCCCCTTCAGTCCTATCTCCCCTCCAATCCTATCCCCCTCCAGTCCTATCCCTCCACCAGTCCTATCCCCCTTCTAGTCCTATTCCCCTCCAGTCAGTCCTATCCCTCCACCAGTCCTATCCCCCTTCCAGTCATAACCCCTCTCCAGTCCTATCCCCCTTCCAGTCCTATCCCCCTCCAGTCCTGATCACACCTGTTTATTCTCTTCTGCATTGCGCATGATTTTCCTCCAGGTCCTCTCCATGGTCTGGTAGCGTTTACTTTCCACCGGCAGTTGTCTGTTAATGTCATCTGAGCTGAAGATGGGTTCCAGGTAGAGCCAGGAGCGCTGGCAGGTCAGCCATTCCTCCAACACATCCTAAGGGAAGCAGACAGCAGTTATTTATCCTGTTAACCGAGCGTTTCAAGCTCATCCACAAAGGGTCTCTGATGCCACCAGGCTCGGTGATGTCATCAGTCACAGTGAAGCCTCCCATTACGTCACCTGCGTCAGTCGGAGTTTGCTCTCCCAGGTGCTGATCCGATCTTCGAAAGGCTTCTTGTAGGGAGAGAAGGACATGCTTTGGGTCATGACAATGTGGTCATCTAACAACTGAGAGGCTTCTTCCGGGCTCTTCAGGATAAACGTCCCTGTCTCTTTATAGGGCAGAACATTGAAGAGTACTGAGGACCACTCTCCCTCCATCTTGTCCAGAGCCTGGAAAAAATTTCATGTTAAAGGGGTTGTCCCACAAAAAATATTCTACAGTTTTCAAACCAGCACCCGCATCTGAATACTTTTGTAATTGCATGTCATTAAAAATTTTGTATAGCTACTGAGTTATTCAATAAAATGTATCTGTATAGGACCACTTAATTTCCTTTTTGTTTGACCCGGTCACTGAGCAGGCTGCACATGCTCAGTTTCAACTTTTAACTGTCTCCTGAGCTGTGATAGGGAGAGCTGAGACATGCCTCCTGAGCTGTGATAGGGAGAGCTGAGACACACCTCCTGAGCTGTGATAGGAGGAGCTGAGACACGCCCCCTGAGCTGTGATAGGGAGAGCTGAGACACCCCTCCTGAGCTGTGATAGGGAGAGCTGAGACACACCCCCTGAGCTGTAATAGGGAGAGCTGAGACACGCCTCCTGAGCTGTAAATGGGAGAGCTGAGACAAACCTCCTGAGCTGTGATAGGGAGAGCTGAGACACGCCCCCGAGCTGTGATAGGTAGAGCTGAGACACACCCCCTGAGCTGTAATAGGGAGAGCTGAGACACGCCTCCTGAGCTGTGATATGGAGAGCTGAGACACACCTCCTGAGCTGTGATAGGGAGAGCTGAGACAAACCTCCTGAGCTGTGAAGTAGACCCCGTGATAGGGAGCTGAACACCCTCCTGAGCTGTGATAGGGAGAGCTGAGACACACCCCCTGAGCTGTAATAGGGAGAGCTGAGACATGCCTCCTGAGCTTGATAGGGAGAGCTGAGACACACCCCCTGAGCTGTAATAGGGAGGCTGAGACACGCCTCCTGAGCTGTGATAGGGAGCTGAGACACGCCTCCTGAGCTGTGATAGGGAGAGCTGAGACACACCTCCTGAGCTGTGATAGGGAGAGCTGAGACACACCTCCTGAGCTGTGATATGGAGAGCTGAAGACACACCTCCTGAGCTGTGATAGGGAGAGCTGAGACACGCCTCCTGAGCTGTGATAGGGAGAGCTGAGGCACGCCTCCTGAGCTGTGATAGGGAGAGCTGAGACACGCCTCCTGAGCTGTGATAGGGAGAGCTGAGACACACCTCCTGAGCTGTGATATGGAGAGCTGAGACACGCCTCCTGAGCTGTGATAGGGAGAGCTGAGACACACCTCATGAGCTGTGATAGGGAGAGCTGAGGCACGCCTCCTGAGCTGTGATAGGGAGAGCTGAGACATGCCTCCTGAGCTGTGATAGGGAGAGCTGAGACACGCCTCCTGAGCTGTGATAGGGAGAGCTGAGACACACCTCCTGAGCTGTGATATGGAGAGCTGAGACACGCCTCCTGAGCTGTGATAGGGAGAGCTGAGACACACCTCATGAGCTGTGATAGGGAGAGCTGAGGCACGCCTCCTGAGCTGTGATAGGGAGAGCTGAGACATGCCTCCTGAGCTGTGATAGGGAGAGCTGAGACACACCTCCTGAGCTATGATAGGGAGAGCTGAGACACGCCTCCTGAGCTGTGATAGGGAGAGCTGAGGCACGCTTCCTGAGCTGTGATAGGGAGAGCTGAGACACACCTCCTGAGCTGTGATAGGGAGAGCTGAGACACGCTTCCTGAGCTGCAGCAGAGAAGACACTCCCCGAGCTGTCAGCTTGATATGAATCTAGCAGAGCCAGGGACTATATGATGTCTTATTTTCATTTTTTACATTATTCGTGGGAGAACCCCTTTAAATAAAGTTCAATGTATAAAAAAAAAGAGAGAGCGAAACCGTCTCGGTGAGATCACCTGCTCAATGGAGAATTCCTTCCCTGCGATCTCGGCCACCTTGGCGATGCTTTCGATGTGGTCTTGGAGCTTCATCTCCAGGCAGCGGGTGAAGGTGAGGTTGGACTTCGGTTTGACGTTTATCTTTATCTTCTCAGATAAAATCTCCCAGTGCCGGTTCCTCATCCCGGGGTTCCGCAGACCTTGTATTAATGGGATATAGGGCTTGAACTCCTCGATCCGTCCTTTGATGTCCTGGGCGACCTCCTGGCAGGCTGTGGAAGGAAGGGGGAATTACTTAACCCTTTCAGTACCGGAGGTTTTTTAGGTTTTGCGTTTTCATTTTTCTTCCCTCTTTTCTGTGAGCCCTAACTTTTTTATATTTTTGTTCACATAGCTGTATGGGGGCTTATTTTTTGCGGAACAAGTTGTACTTTCTAATGCTCCCATTAATTATGACATAAAACGTAGTGAGAAGCAGTAAAAAAATTCCAAATAGGGGGGAATTGGGAAAAAAAACGCAATTCCTCCACCGATTTACGGGTTTTGTTCCCACGGCGTTCCATTTGCGGCAAAACTGACCCATGCCCTTCGTTCTCTGGGTCAGTACAATTACAACGATATCCCATATGTCTAGGTTTGTTATGTTTAAATAGTGTAAAAATAAATTTAAACTTTGAAAAAAAAAATTTTTTTCTTACATCGTCATATTCCGACCCCCATATCTTTTTTTTAGTTACATCCACTGAGCTGTTTAATTAGGTTTTTTTTTATTATACAGAAAGGGGGGTGATTTAAACTTTTATATTTTTTTAAATTTTTTAATATATTTTTTTAACATTTTTTTTAAAAAAATTTTGTAATTATTTTAAGGCCCATATATGAGAATATAGACAATGTTTTTTAATTTTTCATTTTGAGCAATCAGAGATTTTTAAAACTCCATTTTAAGTCCCTTTTGCTCATTTCTTATCCTGGCCTGCCATCTGGTGGCCAAAATAAGATTTGCAGATTGAAAGCTGTAAACCTCATCAGTGAGGTTTACAGCTTTCAGATCGAGTGCAGACACCCTGATTGACCACATGGGGCCCCTGCGCAACACCCGGAAGCGCGCACTTCCGGGTTTAGCGCAATTAGATGCTGGATCTCGCTTGATCACGGCATCTAATGCCTTTATTTTCCGCAATCGGCATTATTGCCGATTGCGGTAAGTAGCGGCAGGTCTCTGCTGTTTAAAACAGCAGATGCCGGCCATGACGCTCACTGCACGTGGGAGCGGGCGTCATGTTCTAAGACTTAGGTTAATGTGGCTCCATGGGTGAGCATGACGGGCCAGACACGAGAACCCACCTGGAATGTCTCGGAAATGTTTGACACACTTGTGCATGTTTTTATAAGACTCCATGACGTTCTTTTCCAGCTGCTCCGGATCGATGGTGGACAGAGGGTCGTTCATCCAGCTCTCGTGCCAGCGCATCCAGTCGGAGACAGTGGTCCACAGGTCTCGGAAGGGCTGGAATTCTTTCACCAGTCTTACCAGCTTGTCATACTATCAGATGTAAAAAAAAAAACGCCCGGTCACCTCATCAGCGTGGCAGTCGCTGTTATGTGGGCGGAGCTTACTGTAACGTCATGAGACGATGATACGTGAGATACTCACATTGGTGACTGGGAAGCCAAAGAGCCTCTCCCTGTTGTTGTAGAGCTGAGCCTGCTCCTGAGACTCTTTAAGCTGCTTGTGAACCCGTCGAACCTCATTGGCGGTCTCATGAGCGCGGTTTATATCAACGTAGGTGGAGAATCCGGCAACAACCATCTTAGGAGGAAGATGAAAGGGAGATTATTGTGAAGGAAATATCACTAATAGGAAAGATGCGAGAGCAGATCTGCCCGGTCAAACCCACGGGACACGACGTGTGGATCCACGTATCAGGCGACCATCTCTCCTAAGTCTTCATAGGCCACGGATCACCCATCACCAGACAGACACAGGAGCATGAAGGCTGCACTGACCTGCAAGGTGTCCAGTCTCTCCAAGAAATTGTTCTGGTCCATAACCTGGATTTTACGGAATCTCTCCTCGTCTTCCAGGTGTTGCTCCCGCAAGGTTTCCATAGTTGTCATTATCTTATGGGGCCAGGCAATGACGAACCACCTGACCACGGGACAATAGGGGGTGGTGAGTAAGATGCCATGACTCTGAGCTGGACTCAGACACAGTATGGACTTTAGACACTCACTTGGCGTTGAAGTCATCCTGGGACAAGCTGTAGAAGAACGCATCGATGACCTCGTAGTCCCCGAGCACTTTTGCTATTTGCTCCTGAAATAAAGAGAAGCCAAGACGGATACACGGATAATTCACCGTATAGCTCCAGGGGTCACAGTCTGCACTGATGGGGGGAAGGGGACAGACTCTGTGCCGGTGCAGATGTGGTGATTCGGCAGGATTAATGTACATGGAGTCTCCTAGTGATCAGCAATGTGATACAAGTATTGGTGAGTGTAAATGACACATTCGAGGGGTCTCACCTCCAGAGATTTCATCTGCTCGGGGACGCCCTTCATCCATTCCCGCAGATCAGTCAGCTCCTCAACGCTATTTGGCTTCTCGTACAATTTGCGACTGATAGCTCGGAACTGCTCTGAAATCTGGGAGAGGCAAAGAGGAGACAGGATAAGAGACCGAAATGAGCTGAAACGTATTTCTCTATGACCTTATTTACTGCGTCACCCAAAATGTAATACAGAAAAGCCTCCCCCGAACAGGAACAGAACCGGCAAGGGTGCAAACAGATAAAAGTCCAGGAACCAGCAGAAGTCAGCATGTAAAAGAGGAGCTGGTGGGATGGACGCTACCTCCTCCACCTCCTTGTGCACGTTCTTGGCGAATAACTCCAGCAGGGCGTTGGACAGCGCCTTTCTCTTCCGGGACAGGTTCTGCTTCACCCCCTCAATGTTGATCTGGAAGGGGCCGACGATGATGGAGTTGGGGAGAGCGTTGTCCAGGCGTTCCTTCTCTAGCAGATGCTCCTCGGCCGCTCGTCTCACCTCTGCCGCTGTGGGGTTCTTCGCTCGGAAGGCTCTGCAGAGAAACCCGCGCTATGGTTACACTGGGGAGGGGCAGAAATGGCGCAGTTTGTGTGCGATGTGCACCACGTGACTCACATGTGTATAGGGCAAACAGAAATAACCTCTGCGTCTGTAAAGTAAGTGCCCCCCCTCCCATCAGCCCCTGACCGCACTCACTTCATGTAAGTCTCCACGTCCGTGTTGTTGAGCTCCAGGTACTTCTCGTACTGTTTTGCGTAGGCTTTCAGCGGTATCAGAGCTTTACATATGGCCGTGCGGATGTTATGACGCAGCTCCTCCACCGCGGGTTCATGTAGACCAACAGACTCCAGCAGCGGAGTGCCGCTAATGAAGAGGTCCTCCAGCACGAACTGAGCATGTGCAGAACAAAAAGGGCAAAGGAACAGAGGCTCAGACATAGATCTAACACTGTATTGTATCAGTGATGCCAGTAACAGGGGGCGGGGCGGTGACTACTTTACACCCTCCCCCGCTCCCTCTGGACAGGTGCAGAGCAGCGCTCACCTTCTCCAGTTGGGGAACGCTGTGAGTCGCCAGGATCCCTTTATCAAACAAAGTGAGGAGCGTACTCTCAAAGTTCTCCAGCGGAGTGCTGAAGTGAGCCCCGGAGCCGTCCAGCACCAGATCCAGCAGGAATATCGGATTCCTCCGAGGTCTTCAATGGAGAACAAGACAGAAACATCAAATCCACCTCATATATCAGATCAGGAGATAGAAGAGATCCCCTGCCGAACCACTGACCGATCCAGCGAGGATGGAACATAATCCAGAGCATAATACAAACTGCAGCTCAGAAACAGTGACATGAAGGAAAGAAGATGAGTACCCCCGCATACTCTGAGCTCAGCTAAACTGCCTGTTCACAAGCTTCTAATAACTAGCAGAATA